>WEDG01002430.1:0-13436 GCA_017591395.1 Schistocephalus solidus | reverse complement strand
ATGTACTTCGTTCAGTTACGTATTGCTCGCGCGCTAATAGCGTGCAGCCCAATTGGGCAAGCTGCGCATCCCATGCATCACCGTGATGTTGGTCCACCACAGCTACCGTCTGGCCCATTTAGGGGAAACCGTACAACACGCGACTTAGTTTCGCTTGTCGGCCACCTGTCGTTACTCACCGACTTGGTTTGTTCTTCGTGGGCTTCTGGTCCTACGCCTTCCCTGACAGCTCATAGTTTTACCTTCCAGTCAAACATTGTTACCTTTTCGTGCTCCAACGAAGAATTCTACAGTAATACTTCCATGCCTATGTTTAAGAATGCAAATGCCTTTATTTCTATCGATTTAAGAAGCGGTGTGACCACGAGCTGCCGGTTAAAATCGACCAATCATCATACTGACTCCTCAGCAATAACTTCAAATTCTGACATTCAACTGGTTACTTCGAAAAGGTTAATATTGAGAATAATTTCGCTGCACCTATCCGACTTTGTGGATTCTTGCAAATAATAGAGGTGTGTATGCGCATGCAGTGGATGAAGAAGCTGAATTCATGTCAACGCATGCATCAGACGGGCCGATCCCTACATGGGTACGAAGCGGACTTCAGCGTGGGATGCGGGAGAGTCGTCATAGAAGACACAGCAAGACACAGTCATTGAGCTCTCGTTCACTGCTCAGAGGTGGTAGTGGTGGTGGAGGAGGAGGAGGAGGAGGGGCGAGTCGGCTCATCATTTGGCAACCATCCAAGCCACGACTGTTAGCGCACCCTGATAGTTTTTTGGTGGGTTAGCTTGTTTAGAGTAAAGAGACTGTCAACCAGATCTGAGTTGAATTGGTCGCACTCTCTGCTTCCGCATCTTCCCCATATACCTCTGGCAAGAGTGCGTTAATCCGTTTGAATGTGGGGTCTAGCGTAGAGGCTGATGGGATCCGCAAGTCTGATTCTCATGAACATTTAATTTTCATTTCTGAAATTTACAGAATTAATCACTGACCATGCTGAAATTTTGCACAATTTTTGTTATGAGAGCTAATTATGGCGATACTGTCTTCGCACAACTACTTCCTTGTCGCAAATGTGAGATGTGAGGTACCTAACCTCCTTTTGTGGGAAATCCTGTGTGTCATGTGTGTGGTAAGTGTAGACGATTGCCCGGGGTGTGGCCGCTGGGAAGAACCCAACTTCGAGGAGCCACAGGTCACGACCGGCGGGCTAAACCAGGTGAGGGTCTCCGGTGTTGTGTGTGCCTCCACACCCGGTATGCCTGACTCCCGAACTTCCCACCTCCCCCCTCTCAAAAAGTCCTACGGTGGGGGCGACAGCAACCCCGTAGGCGGCCCAGACTAACTCGGGTCGTTATTCCACTAAAACAAAACCGTGACCCATAGTGGAGTTCGGCAGCCGTCTGGGATGTCCGAGCAGCCCCTATTTAGGGATAGCACTGCTTGCCTCCTCGCGGAGGAAGGGGCTGAAAAATGTGCCCTAAAAAAATTGCTGGTTCTCACGTCTTCTGCAGCCGGCCGCGGCTCGCAGATCGCAAACTACGCGGTCGTAAAAACTCAAACAAACAACAATACCCCCGTCACCATCCCCCTCGCCATACTCTCCAGGCTGCTCGGGTGAGTCCACTCACACTAGCAGCCTGGAATGTTCGTTCCCTTTTAGACAATCCGAAGAGCAACCGGCCGGAACGGAGGACGGCGCTAGTCGCTCGGGAACTGGTGCGCTACAAGGTGGACATTGCTGCTCTCAGCGAGACCCGATTCTCTGAACAGGGTCAGCTGGAGGAGGTGGGGGCCGGCTACACTTTCTTCTGGAGCGGCCGGCCAAAGGCAGAGCGACGCTGGTGTTGCCTTTGCCATTCGTAACGACATCGTGGGACGTCTGCCCTGTCTGCCGCAGGGTATCAATGATCGCCTGATGAGCCTCCGCCTGCCTCTTTGGGGAGACCAGTTCGCCACCATCATCAGTGCCTACGCTCTCCAATGACGAGCTCTGATGCGGCGAAGGACAAATTCTACGAGGACCTGCACGCCTTGCTGGCGACTGTGCAGAAAGAGGACAAGTTAATTGTCCTTGGTGATTTCAATGCCCGCGTCGGGACGGACCACGCTGCCTGGCAGGGAGTGCTGGGTCCCCACGGTCTCGGTAGTAGCTGTAACGATAATGGCCTCCTTCTTCTGCGCACGTGTGCGGAACACCGTCTCCTGCTGACCAACACCTTCTTCCGCCTTCCGACGCGGGAGAAGGCCACGTGGATGCACCCTCGGTCGCGGCGCTGGCATCTGCTGGACTATGTTCTCGTCCGGAGGCGAGATCGACAGGACGTGCTGGTAACCAAGGCGATCCGCGATGCCGATGGTTGGACAGATCACCGCCTTGTCATCTCCCAGATGAGGGCTCCGACTGCAACCCCGACGAAGGCCCCAAGGTAAGAGGCCGCCATGTAAGTTAAATACTCTTTTTATTAAATTTGCCTGCTCACTGTTTTTGATTTCAGCAACCAAATAACCGAGAAACTGGAGGACCTGCATGCTCCAGATGATAACGCTACCGTGGAGACACGATGGTGTCACCCTGCGAAATGTCATCCAGTCCACCGCCCTCGATGTACTCGGACGCGCACACCGTCGACACCAGGACTGGTTTGACGACAATGACGCCGACATCAGCAACTTACTCGCGGAGAAGAATAGACTACACAAAACCTACATGGACCTTCGAACTGACGCCACCAAAGCAGCCTTCTTCAGATGCAGGCGCCTTGTACAACAACGGCTGCGGGAGATGCAGGATGCCTGGATGATCCGAAAGGCTGAGGAAATCCAGGGGTATGCGGACCGCAATGAAATGAAAAAAACTTTTTCAAAGCCATCAAAGCCATCTACGGCCCGTGTATCAAGGGGTCCGCACCGCTGCTCAGCTCTGACGGCACAACACTGCTGACAGAGAAATCGCAAATTCTGAAGCGCTGGGCCGAGCACTTCAGAAATGTCCTTAACTGTTCATCAGCCATCTCCGATGCTGCCATTGACCAGCTCCCTCAAGTGGACACGAACAATGACCTGGATCTCCCGCCTTCCCTACCAGAAACCATCCGGGCCGTGCAGCAGATTTCCAGCGGTAAAAGCACCGGGATCTGACGCAATCCCACCGGAAGTATACAAGCACGGTGGGCCCCGGCTGATGGCAGAACTCACAACACTCTTCCAGGAGATGTGGCACCAAGGACAAGTTCCTCAGGATTTCAAAGACGCGACCATCGTCCATCTCTACAAACGGAAGGGGAACCGGCAACTCTGTGATAATCACAGAGGCATCTCGTTGCTCAACATCGACGGGAAGATCTTCGCCCGTATCCTTCTCAATCGTCTTAACGGTCACCTAGAGCAGGGCCTGCTTCCGGAAAGCCAATGTGGCTTCCGCCGACACCGCGGAACAACCGATATGATCTTTGCCGCCCGCCAGCTACAAGAGAAGTGTCAGGAGATGCGAACTCACCTATACACTACCTTCGTGGATCTAACGAAAGCCTTTGACACGGTGAATCGTGACGGACTGTGGAAAGTCATGCAGAAATTTGGTTGTCCTAAGCGGTTCACGCACATGGTACGTCAGCTTCATGACGGGATGACGGCGCGCGTCACTGACAACGGGACGGTATCCGAAGCATTCGCAGTGACCAACGGAGTGAAGCAGGGGCTGCGTACTGGCCCCACCCTCTTCAGTCTCATGTTCTCGGCTATGCTGATGGACGCCTACCGTGATGAGCAGCCTGGTATCCGCATCGCCTACAGAACTGACGGGCACCTTCTCAACAGTCGGCGTATGCAGGCTCCAACGCGCGTGTCTACGACTACAGTCCATGACTTGCTCTTCGCAGACGACTGCGCCCTTAACACCGTGACAGAGGAGGACATGCAAAGGAGCATGGACCTCTTCGCCGGAGGCTGCGCCGATTTTGGATTAACAATCAGTACAGCCAAAACAGTTGTCATGCACCAGCCGCCACCCAGCGCAGAATACAATGCTCCTCGAATCTAGATCAACGGTGCTCTACTCAAAAACGTGGAAACCTTCGCTTATCTAGGAAGCACGATGTCGCGCAACACGAGAATCGATGACGAGGTTGCCCAACGGATCTCCAAAGCTAGTCAGGCTTTCGGCCGGCTGCAGTCCTCCGTGTGGAATCGCCACGGTATTCACCTGAACACCAAACTGAAGATGTACAAGGCCGTCGTCTTGTCGACACTCCTTTACGGAGCGGAAACCTGGACCGTCTACTCGAACCAAGCCAGGAAGCTGAATCACTTTCATCTCAGCTGCCTCCGCAGAATACTGAAGCTGAGATGGCAAAGACAGGATCCCGGACACGGAAGTCCTGGAGCGGACCGGAATCCTCAGCATCCATGCCATGCTGAGGCAAGTGCAACTGCGATGGAGCGGCCACCTGGTAAGAATGGACGACGAGCGACTACCCAAACGACTTTTCTACGGTGATGTCGCTACGGGTTCTCGCAGGCAGGGAGGTCAAAAACGACGCTACAAGGACACTTTGAAGACATCGCTGAAGCAACTGCAAATCAACTCTGCGACCTGGGAGGACCTCGCCCAGGATAGACCGGCATGGAGAAGATCAGTGAAGACTGGTTCAGCGATCTATGAGGCCAACCGGATCGCCGCTGCCAAGGCCAAAAGAGCGGCACGAAAGTCACCAGCGCCCCGGACCAACACCGCCAATGCCCAGGCCCTGCCAACGTGCCCGCGCTGTCAACGCATCTTCCGCGCGCGAATCGGCCTGGTTGGACATCTTCGGACGCAATGCACAAACAATCCGACAATTCCAATTTCTACGTCAAATTCTGCTAACCCTCCTTCTGACTCCCCTACCCTCACTCCTGTCATCAATTCCATTGCTCCCACCATCACAGAGACCACATCCATCTACTCATCGCCCTGTTACCCCTACCACCGCAACCACCACCGCCTTCACTACCACCACCACCACCATCAGCGATGGGGAATCTCTCCTAAGCTGTACTCAATGCGACCGCACATTCACCTTACGAATCGGCCTGGTCGGTCACTTGCGAATACATCGTACAGAGACCGGTGAGCCAGTGCCTGGAGCACCATCACACAGCAGAGGTCGTCGCCTCCACTGCCCTCACTGTCCTCGCGCATTCACTCATCGCATAGGCCTATTCGGTCACATGCGCATCCATAACAGCGGAATTAACCACAATGCCGACAACACCGATACACCATGCACACCCTCCGCTCCTGCCATTCTTAGTGCCCCTGCCACCCCCACTACCAGCAATGACATCCTCCCAGCATCTACCGATTTCTCCTGCCCACACTGAACCCGCAACTTCAACTCACGCATCGGCCTGGTCGGTCACCTGCGAATCCATCGCATGGAGGCTGGTGAACCAGTGCCTGGGGCTCCGACATACAGTCGACGTGCCCGCCTTCACTGCCCTAACTGCTTTCGCACATTTACACACCGCATGGGCCTATTAGGACACATGCGCCTCCATGACAACCTCCGGTAAACCACCGTAGGCTAACCTACATCAGCACACACTACCTACACCAATGCATCGACAACACTCTCACAATCACCATTTACCACAGTATATAACGGTTTCCTAGAAACCGTGGCTGGGAAGTCTGCCAATCTGACGCTTCCACCAGACCACGCCGTCGGCTCAGTGTATGTGCTGTGTGTGTCGAGTGGCTGACCAGTGAACTGGGAGTCAGACGGCGATGGCTGCTCCATATCCCCTGAGTTTGTGAATCCTGGTGTGTGCGTTATGGGGGCTAGGTCGTGCTGTGGCGCGCGAAGACGGGTACGCCGATCCGTCAGCCAATGCGCCCACTCCCACATCAGGCAACTGACTGGCTCGGACAGTGGTCTGATTGTGGGGGTGGGGAGAGAGTGAGGTCGAGAGCTCAGCGTATTTTCCTCACTATAAACAATCTGACGCGCTTGAAACTATCACGGTGCGCTAAAAGCCGTGGCTTGGAAGGTTGCCAACTGACGGGATAACTCAAACCGCGTGGTCAGCCCAATGTGTGTTTTGTGTGGAGTGGCTGACTGGCGGACTGAGAGTCAGGTTGCAATGGCTCCTTCTTAATGTGGCCTTTATGGCACTCCCACTCCGTGGGATCCGAGCCAGGTGTGGTGGCACGCCCAGGGGCGGCTTAGGCCGCGCCAGCCACCTGCGCCCTCTCCCATCTCCGGTCTTCTTGACTCTGTCTTGACACCGGACTCAGGTGGGGAGGAGGAGAGAATGCGGTAGCTGCAGCGCAAGGCTACTATCACTTAAAACTAATTCACGCGCAAGTCACCGTCCCTGCACCACCTGGTGTGGAGCATACGGTGGACCTCGTCGAAATCGACGGTCGAACTGCCAAGTGTAGACGAGATTATTACGGATATCAGCATTTGCGCCAATTCTCCGTACCAGTTCACTGATGGCCTCGGACGGTGGTTGGGGCCTGGGAATGGGAAAAGAGAGGAGCTCGTCAGCTCAGCGCATTCTCCTCGCTATGAACAATCCGATGCACTACAAGCCACGGCTTGGAAGGTTGCCAACTGACGGGATAACTCGAACCGCGTGGTCAGTCCACTGTGTGTTTTGTGTGTAGTGGCTGACTGGCGGACTGAGAGTCAGGCTGCAATGGCTCCTTCTTAATGTGGCCTTTATGGCACTCCCAATCCGAGGGATCCAAGCCAGGTGTGGCGGCATGCTTAGGGGCTTGAAAGGTTGCCAAATGACGGGATAACTCGGACTGCAGGGTCAGCGCAGTGTGTGCTTTGTGTGGCTGCGTTGACGTCTTCTTAAAAGGACCTATTTGGCACTCTCATTCCATGGGATCCGAGCGGCAAGTGTGGCGCCAGCCAACTGCGCCCGATCCTGCCTCCGGTCTTCTTGACACCGGGCATAGATGGAGAGGAGGAGTGAGTGCGGTATATTCAGCGCAAGTCTACTATCATTTATAACTAATCCATTCACAAGGCACCGTTCGTGCAGCACTCCCCGTGGAGCACACGCGCTAACTTGTCGGAGTCGACATTCAAACTCATGTCGTGATAGCGTTGATTCATCGTTTCTCTGACCCATGCCGACAAAAACAAAATGAGCCAAAAAGCTTTGCAGTCTTTACTTGTGGGGTTGAGAAATAACAGATTCTCAAAAGCAGTCTAGCCTTCTGACGTGTTTGTGTGTTTGCCAGAAAGCTGGACCAGGTAAAGCGCAACATGTCTTTTTGCACGTCTGTTCAGTCAGTCTGTCTGTAAATTTGTTCCTATTGTGTCGTCTACCAAGTTTTACAAAGATACCAAACGACTATCTTGACGCCAGCATGACCTCAACATTTCTATATCTTAGCTTGGAGCCTGCTAAATTATACCATTTTCTGAGTCTCACTCGATAAATATGACTCAAAATGCAGAAAAATGAGCGAAAAAAAAAAGAAGAAAAAATGGGGAGCCGGAAGCTGCTTACTGCAATCCATTCTCTGAAAAAGGTAACAATAACGTTCACAGCATATGCTGCAAATTTGTTTTCTGTGTTGGTTGATAGCTACGTTTTAGCGAATAAATCATGGTTCCCGGTCATACAGGAGTCTCCAAACCTACGAGGGATTTATTAAAGTCTCTTTATATGTCAACAGTCATCCTATGCCCACATACCAAACACAGTTTTTGAGTACTCGAAAGTAAACTGGTATTTTTTATTCAGTTTCTGGGTAGGGATGCCTTGTATGGCCGCATAGACAGGACACGGGCATAGGAACCATTCAGCCCGCTTAAAAATAGGCAGGCCTCTGGTAAATTTCAGGAAGGGTAAATATTTCCGTGTCTTAACGCTATCAGTTACCCCAAGAGGAAACTAAACTGTAACCTTGATTATAACCCTATTTCTACCCTAAACCTGCAGCTAACACGATAATGACCTTGACCCTTGACCCTAACTCCAACTCTGACTTTAACCTCAAACATTAACCTAACCCTAAGCTTAATCCTTAATCCCGGAAATTGGCGCAAAGCTACACGTTTTGTGGGCGGTTCCTATTCCTATGTCCTTGTTAGACATCCTTACCCGTAAGTTTTAGAAGTGCATGCAGCATTTCCATCCAAAGAACTGAATAAGTGTCATGGCATAGGGACAAGAACATTCAAAATGGCAGCTTTATATAGATTTGAGGCCCATATCCTCTATAAATCAGTGTTCCGAGAAGTGCTCCACGTAGTTAGATGCGAAATATTGATTACAGGTTCGAAAATTGTTATAAGACATTCTTTAAATGCCAGTAAGTGGCCTTCTTTTTTCCATTATTTTACTCCACTGTCCGGAACGATAGGTTTTGTAGTTTGCGATAATGACCTTGACCCTTGACCCTAACTCCAACTCTGACTTTAACCTCAAACTTAAACCTAACCCTAAGCTTAATCCTTAATCTCGGAATTTGGCGCAAAGCTACACGTTTTGTGGGCGGTTCATATTCCTATGTCCTGTTTAGGCGGCCATACAAGGCCACCTTACCAATTTCTGTCGTCCATGCCTTTGATACGTGCAAAAACATGCGTCCACTCAACAGAGTCTTCCAAACGGCAGTGAATTTCTCGCAAAGTTGTCTATTTTTTATCCGACGTGCAATACATCTTCCCCTACTCCATCCTCACCTAGTCCTACCCTAAACCTAAAACCTACAGCTAACACGATCATGACCTTAACCCCTCTTAATAACTAGGGAAAATGCTATACTTACGGCAGGTTATTGAATCTTAGGCGCTCTCTAAGTAAGTATAATAAACTTCTGCACCGTTCACGCCTAGTTTAACCCCAACTTTCAATGTTTTTGGGGCACAAGTCTGGGATTGTCACCCACGGATTGGCGAAGTAACGTCCAGTGTTATAGGTCAGGGACCTCGATTCCTGAAATAGTAAACACATTTGGACATGATCTGCACAGCCAATGGCAATGTCCCACTTTTACTGACGTACATCACTCTCTCGCCTTCTGAACCATCCATTTTAACTATTCATCTGCCACACATTCTTCATCGTATCGGAGAGGTAAACAAGGGTTCTGAATTGTTTGGAAGACATTGAGAGCTGTTTACTGCTTGTTTAAATATGATGCCTGGTTTTCCTACAACAAAAACGGTTGAACGACGCAATGAACTATGGATGCTGTCAAACCTATCGTTATGCCTTTAGCAGATCAGGGTTCGCACAGGGCTTGACGTCAGGCGTAGCCTTCGCAGCCTTGACAGCTCTGATTGTCAATGTTTTGTAATCCATCCAAGTGATGGAATGCGCACTGCAACCACCGCCGCACACACGCGTACAAACCCCCCTTTTGGCGCCAGATGAATGCAGTCGTCAAGGTCACAGATCCTGTGGCGTAAACCCGCGCAGTCAGGGCCGATTTTAAATAGCCGGTTTTTTGGGGGAGAGCTGTAGGTATTCATAAATGAGAGAAATTTTAACAGTGGGAGTTACGAGTTTCCTAACGTCTAACGTCGGACCAGTGGGCTTTGACCGATAATCACTATAATCATCTCAGTCCTTTGCAGTAATAGAAGGGGGGTAGAGTAACAAGTTTAAACGTCCAATAAACAGTTGGCTTGGGGGTGTTCAGAGGTCCGAGGTGGCTCTACCCTTCACTTGCGCCTGTGGGGGAGGTTATATTTGTCGAACAATCAGGCGCTTAGCCAAGCGGATGCGAGAGCACCATCCTACATGGGCGGGTAACTTGACCCATGTGTGATAAAACTCACGGCTCCTGGTGGAGACCTCGTCAGTGGATGCTTGCGACGGCAGACGCAGCGGCCATACGGTTAACCAAACTTTGTGCTCACAAAAAGCTTCTAAACAGAGCCCTCGTCTTGACCGAAGACGAACTCAGCATGTTGGGTTTCACATATTATGTCGCGTTCCAGCGACAAAGCAGAAACATCTAAATGTCGGACACCTCCTTCCCCCTCCCCTCCCTCTGTCCCATGATAGGAATAGACTGTAACCCCTGACTTCTGCACACCCTCAACCCTCTAGCCCGTACTTACCGGTTATTATATGTTTAAAATTCTGTTACTGTATCGTCCCCGGTATTACTGTAAGGGCCTGATTATGAATACTCGAAAGCGTACGTTAGAAAAAAGTAACTGCTTAAATGCTTACATGGATATCAGCGCTAATCTCTATGAGCTTATCAGGCCGAGGTAAAGTTAACAGTTAGAGTGGGCAAGGTCGACCAGTGATAACCAAAACTTTGCTCTCTCAATACTCCAAAGACGTCAAAATCCATCAGGCCAAGATCCCTGGATTCTCTTAAGCTGCATGCCAAAAGGTACCTCAAGGGGAACTCTCGGCCCCAGTAGACACAAGGTTCAATCGTTGGGTGGTCCAACTGTATCGACGAAAATTTCCTATTAATAGTGCACAGCTTAAGTTAAAAGAAAAAATAAAAATAAAAATTAATATAACGTTGTATGGAAAGGACATTTTTTAGAAAAGGGAAAACTCTGAAAACGCTGAACTAGGCGTGGAATGAGTAGACTTAAATTTGGTAGGGATGCCTTGTATGGCCGCATAGACAGGACACGGGCATAGGAACCATTCAGCCCGCTTAAAAATAGGCAGGCCTCTGGTAAATTTCAGGAAGGGTAAATATTTCCGTGTCTTAACGCTATCAGTTACCCCAAGAGGAAACTAAACTGTAACCTTGATTATAACCCTATTTCTACCCTAAACCTACAGCTAACACGATAATGACCTTAACCCTTGGCCTTATGATAACCCTAACTCCAACTATGTCCTTAACCTCAAACTTAAACCTAATCCTTAATCCCGGAATTTGGCACAAAGCCACACGTTTTGTGGGTGGTTCCTATTCCTATGTCCTGTTTAGGCGGCCATACAAGGCCACCTTACCAATTTCTGTCGTTCATGCCTTTGATACGTGCAAAAACATGTGTCCACGTAACAGAGTCTTCCAGACGGCAGTCTTCTACGGGAGTGCTGTCAGGACAGTAGCTACTTTGGAGGGAGATGTTGCGGTTATTCTAGATGGAACGGCGCAATCCCCTAAAACTGGCGCTGATATGGTGATCCGGTTAGCGATCTAATCTTCAATATTCTTGTTTCCTACAACTTTACCTGCGTACTTATCAAGGTTGCGTTAAAGGCGGTTGATGCATGACCAATTTCATCTCTCTGTTGATGGTAAGCCCAAAGATTGAGCAGCCGGAGGAAAAAAGATTCACGCTGTGCTGCTAATCCACCTCTCCCGTGTCGTTTAACGGGAAACTCAAGCGCAAACAGAGCCTCGCTGACCCTGGCTTTGGAAATTCTCATAATTGACTGCATGTTGATTATTTGGTAGCTGAATTTGAGTTCCGACGGTTCCTTATGGTGGGCGCACATCCGCATGACTGGGACCATAACACTCAAGAGGACTAGAGCTGATAAGCAATCATTATTCAGATATGGGATACCGTACCTGATACTACCTCTGAAGAGGGGTTCGCGTTGGAACCCGAAACGTTAGGCGAATAAAGCTCTTGTTTCAGCGATCACATCTACCTATTCTCAATTCTAATTCGGTCTAATTGTCAGAGACTGCATTGCAAATACGCGCTGTTCCACGCATATTTTTCGGAAATTCGAACGCTGCCTTTCTTGTTTACATTCTTTGTGGTGTCTACTTCTGTTATATTGATCAAATTTGACGTACAACTGTTAAAGCCGCATCTTGTCTACATTTTATCTATTCTCTATTCACAGCCAAGACTTCCAAGACTACTCAAAGTCCATGACGGGCGCCATCATGATTTAGTCTAATTGTATAATCGGCTGCGTCCTCTTTGTGTCAAAAACCTGTTGTATTGTATGGAGGTCACGTCTGTTGTTGCACGCATAGACTGCTTTCATAGGCACTGCCAGACACTGCACCCACATCAGATGCACCTGGTCCCGCCTCCAATATTCTTGACTCTCTCCTGCAAGCTGGCCCAGATGCGTGAGTGAGGAGAGCATGCCCATTGAGCTTGACTATCTCATTAGCCCTTATAATTTCCGCAAAGGTGCTGCAACTGCCGGCCAAAATTTGTAGCCTTTCTCTTCTAGTGGTGTTGGTAATGTTGATGGTTTCACAATTCCCACGGAATGCATCTCGACTTGTGGGAAGAAGCCATTATGCCAGGGGTAAGTCGAGGCAGTTTAGGGGAAATTGGGGAAGATGTTGCTAGTAAGCTTGAGGAGGTGGATGACCCCTGTTCACACACACGAAAGTTCGACCGTCGTAGTCCGACGATGTCCAACGTATGCTCATGGGAAAGTTGAGCAGGGACGGTGACTTGCGCGTGATTTAGTTTAAAGTGATAGTGGACTTGCGCTGCATCTACCGCACTCTCTCCTCCTCCCCCACCTGAGCCCGGTGTCAAGACAGAGTCAAGAAGACCGGAGGCGGGAGAGGACGCAGGTGGCTATCGCGGCCGGGTCCCTTAAGTCCTAGCCGCCCCTAGGCGTGCCACCACACCTCTATGTTCGGCATTTGTTATGGGAGCGTAACCCGAATAACGCATGCCATGCCCTAATGTGGCCCCCGTGTTGGTCCAACGCATCTACCACGTGGCCCATTTAGGGGGCACGTTCCACACACACACACACACACACACACACACACACACACACACACACACACACACACACACACACATGGCAGTTCGACCGTCGATTTCGACGAGGTCCACCGTATGCTCCACACCAGGTGGTGCAGGGACGGTGACTTGCGCGTGAATTAGTTTTAAGTGATAGTAGCCTTGCGCTGCAGCTACCGCACTCTCTCCTCCTCCCCCACCTGAGTCCGGTGTCAAGACAGAGTCAAGAAGACCGGAGATGGGAGAGGAGCGCAGGTGGCTGGCGCGGCCTACATGCCGCCCCTGGGCGTGCCACCACACCTGGCTCGGATCCCACGGAGTGGAGGTGCCATAAAGGCCACATTAAGAAGGAGCCATTGCAACCTGACTCTCAGTCCGCCAGTCAGCCACTTTCCACAAAACACACATTGGGCTGACCACGCGGTCGAGTTATCCCGTCAGTTGGCAACCTTCCAAGCCACGGCTTTTTAGCGCACCGTGATAGTTTCAAGCGCGTCAGATTGTTTATAGTGAGGGAAAATACGCTGAGCTCTCGACCTCACTCTCTCCCCACCCCCACAATCAGACCACTGTCCGAGCCAGTCAGTTGCCTGATGTGGGAGTGGGCGCATTGGCTGACGGATCGGCGTACCCGTCTTCGCGCGCCACAGCACGACCTAGCCCCCCATAACGCACACACACCAGGATTCACAAACTCAGGGGATATGGAGCAGCCATCGCCGTCTGACTCCCAGTTCACTGGTCAGCCACTCG
>WEDG01002429.1:0-114581 GCA_017591395.1 Schistocephalus solidus | reverse complement strand
TCCCTCCTCCCTCCTCCCTCCTCCCTCCCCTCCTCCCTCCTCCCTCCTCCCTCCTCCTCCTCCTCCTCCTTCCTCCCTCCTCCCTCTCAGAGCCGGTTTCGCTTCAATTTCCCCACTGCCACCGAAGCATCCCGCCAACCTACCGGAAACGACGGCTTTTGATTTCTCCTTAGACGACCCTCGACGAGAGTTCCTCAAATCACGCACCAGTAATCCGCAGCTCAATACCAGATTGCTTCACAAAGACAAATGGAGCGCTTGTCATTTGGTCGACGCCGTCTTCAGCCCTCTGCCAGATCGCCCGTCATCTACAGCCGGTCTGGTCACGCCAAAACACCGACCCTGCCGGTTTATGATCGCGACGCCCTCGTAGCTCAGTCGAAGGGCAAGACGTGATCCCCACTGCCGGTCTTGCGCTATTTTCCAGCCGGATATATAGTCGACCGGAACACTTTGCTCCATCGAATTTCGCCCAACGACACCCGTATTCCGACGGGGCTTTCTTTCCCATGTCTTACCAATCGAATCTCTGGGAGGTATCTGAACCGGCATAAAACTGCTTTTATCCTGATGCTATCTTTCCAGCCAATTCTCTAACTGGAAAGTTGATCCTGGTTCTTCTCAACGTGTCCTCTGCCACAAAGAGTTCCGGAGCCTAAGACTTACGTGCGCCGTGGCTTAAGTACTAACTGACGATTGGCTACAATGGCCTTCTAACGTGACCCCTATGTCACCGTAAGCAAATTACCACACCCTTTTATCTTAACTCAGTAGTGTTCGAGCGTTAGTGTGTACGCGCATCCATCACTGACTCTATATCGCCGTCCATCCCCAGTGGCTGGGACAGCTGGGACCTCGAAATAATGCTGCCCAGCCCGCATTTTCCCTCACTATAAACAATCTGACGCGCTTTGAAGTTACCACAGTGCGCCAAAAGCCGTGACTTGAAAAGACGTCGTGGTAGCTCGACCTTTGCAGTCCGCCCAGTGTGTGATACTGGAGTGGCGACTGGTCAGGTCGTGCAATGGTTCTTCCTATCGAACACTCACTCTTCGGGATTCGAGCCGAGTTTGTCGGTTCCGGCCGCGCCAGTAACCTGCGCCCTCTCCCGCCTCCGGTCTATTTTGGTTTTTACAGTACGGTGGAGGGGAAAGAGATGCGTGAAGTCACCGCGTTTACTTCCAGCCTACTGTAGAGCACGCGGTCGACTTCGTCGGATACGACGGTCAACCTATCATAGGGTTTGTGGCATATTTAAATGCTTTTTCGCCAATCAACGCGGCGCTTGTGTGCGTGTGCCCTATCCGCGCGCGTGTTTGCCACTTTCCAAGTCGGAGAACCATTTCACAACCTCCATTCACCACTGGGTTTTTCCAGGAGGCTGGAACTACTTACTTCCTAAGGCTGGAGGTATTGCGGAATGAACACACAGGGTTTCTGAGCATTCAGAAGTGAATACAGATGGGCTATTGACCCAAGTTCATCCCACATTCCTACCTCCATAGTACTTCGCAGAGCATAAATGTCGGTCGCCCCATCGCCATCTTCACTAGGGCAGAAAAATAAGGAAACTTGATAGATTTTTGCTTATTTTGCCTTCAGTTCGGGAAAGCTAGTGAGGCTCACGTTAATGTACTGTCAGACGCTATTCGCCCATAGAATGCTGTCTGAAAAAGTGACGGGACCAGCGCTGCGCCTTCAGGTCAGCACCTCGTTTGCCAGATGAAGGCAGCGTACGGCACATCAACAGAAGAATTAGTTCCGCCTTTAGGGTGCTAACGTTCAACGGGAGGAAGAGGGTATATTGGAGACCAATGTGTTTCAAAGGGGCCCGTGACATGTCTTGGCAGCGTCCAGTACCCCGCTGGCTCCGAATTCACTGTGTGGGC
Source organism: Schistocephalus solidus (assembly GCA_017591395.1). Lineage (NCBI taxonomy): Eukaryota > Metazoa > Platyhelminthes > Cestoda > Diphyllobothriidea > Diphyllobothriidae > Schistocephalus > Schistocephalus solidus. The sequence goes on along the minus strand of WEDG01002429.1, from coordinate 112,692 downwards.
TTGTAGCGCCTTCCAGATTTGACGCCCAAGAGGTCACGTGATCACAGTTCTCAAGCTGTCCGACTGACAGCCAATCGCAGGTGCTCACAAACCGCTATCAACCATATGGACACCGGTCTGACTCCTGACGCTGCACGGCAGGCAGGGTTTGCTTACAGCATCTGACCAATTACGCATTTATGAACAGAATACACCACTTCGGCTGCTGTATTCCAACCTTCTCCAAAACGGTGCGTCAGGATCACGCACCTGATAGCAGATCTGTCTCGACCCTCCTCCTCTCTCCTCCTCCTCCTCCTCTCCTCTCTCCTCTCCTCCTCCTCCTCCCTCCTCCTCCTCCCTCCTCCTCCTCCTCCTCCTCCTCCTCCTCCTCCCTCCCTCCTCCCTCCTCCTCCTCCCTCTCTCCTCCCAGCGTAACCTCCTCGACCGGAGTTTCAAACAAGAACGGAACATTCATCTTCCGTCCCGCAATAAAGATAGGTTAATCAACACCTACTGAAAGCTGCCAAGAGGCTGGTTTCGGCGGCCCCCGCTCGTGAATGCACCATAAAACCCGTTTGTTGTCTTTTAGACCATAATTAGCCCTATAATTTAAATCAAAAAGGACGAACCGGGGTATTTGAGGTCCACGCGAGAGTACGATGGGGGTCAAAGGACAGATAAACGATCATTGCATGTACCTTCTCGCGTACATTTGACCAGCGAGGGGGGGGGGCAGGGGTTGGAGTGGTTTGAGCACTCGAGGGCTCACGTGTTTGTGGGGGCAACGACAGACATGTGTGGGGGGGAGGGTGTGAGTACCCAGTGCCAAAGGTCGTTGTGATTCTGCAACCATGCGTGTCCTTATGGAATGTACTGTGTGTCTGCCAACAAGTGCGCTCATGCGTTCCTGTTCAGTCGGTTTTGTAGGTCTTGTGCCAGCGGATGAAACTGTGTTGACCATTTCAAACCTCACCCTGACGATTCCTAGACTGGGGCAGGGTGAATCCTCTTATTCAGAACTGTGCTCCAGTTCAGTAAATCAAACGCTACGGGAATTTTTTAAAGTGCAAGCGACTACCTAGGTGAAATTACGGAACTGATGTACAGGAGACACGATTCAAGTCAGTTAACACACCGCGTAGCGTGTTGACTTTTGGTTGGGCACATCTTCAGCCTCTCGAGTAAACTTCAGACGGAGAAAATAGCTACCCAGGTAGTGTGTGTTTTAAAAAAAATGTAAAAATATGTGTGCGCGCTAACTTCGAGAAGGGCTGTCACTTCAGAGGTGCATGCCGGTGGCCCAGGCTTCAATCAATTTGCGGCTGGTCTTGCTTCTGACGTGGACGATTATTTTCGTGGCTGCGAAGGTAACCTCGTGACCCGTTTCGTAGGTCTGGACAGCCGCTTCTGATAACCCCTCACGCCGTCTTACAACCAGCTTATACTGGTGTATGCGTGATCCACGCGTGTGTTCAGTCTGTCTTGTGTAGTCCCGAGGCCAGCGGATACGAAAGTTCAGATGAATACGTACATAATTCCGGCGAGCGAAAGGCCTCCTTCTTCCTAAAATACGAACATTTGCCTCAATTCTAGACGCAGTCCCGAGACACAAAGGAACCAGTATGTCTCGTATGCTGAGCTGTGAACACCCTCCCATAATTTTCCTGGCTTTATATCGGGGTCGAGAATGAACTAGAAAAGTACAAACTTATTGGATGGTTACTTCCTCGAGGGAAGTTTACTCGATTGGCTGAAAGCATGTCACGGTGCGTTGGTAATTAACATGGAATTCTGTCTCCTGTACGAGGATACTGTCTCTCCTACTTGTTTTATAGTAAATTTCATCGTCTATAGATTTTTACTCGAACAAGGGTGTATTGCGGCCTGCATATTTATTCATGTAGCCTGCTTTCCTGAAGCTTATTACTACTGGTCACGTTGCACAGGGACACATGGGGACAAGTAGGGTTATGTAATTGGATACCCCAAGGACACATGAGCACGCGAGTTACGTTTCATTGAATTTGGTCCGAACGGCAAGGCTCCCTTAAGTTATCAATTTGGAAAAACGACACAGTCTTATCAAGTATGCTTGTAATACCGGTGTCGAATAGCACACACGCATACTCTGCTAAAGTAGGCATTTGTTTTTGTTTTAAATTATATTTTTTCAGCAGTCGAATGTCAATGTGATCATTTAAGAATCATCCTGGAATATTATTTCATGCTACTCAGCCTACAGACAAAATGTTGTTGATTGCTTCAGGGATTTCGGTGTGTGTTGTATTTTTACTGCTTGGTAGATTGATGAACGTGGAAGCGGGCGCAGAGCACTTCTGAACGGTTATTTTTGATCCTCGTGTGTTGTAAGTTTTACTCGGAAGAATTCACCTCGAGGGAAACACGAAAGAGTCTGTGGAAAACTTTTCAGATTTAGCTAATGCTATTACTACGGCTACAACAACAACTGTCACCGCCACCACCATCATCCTCCTCATCGTCATCATCAGCATCATCATCCTCATCGTCATTCTAAGATTTGAAACCGAGCTCAGTTCTTCCTTCTAACGTCGCCTCTAAGTCACTGACTCCCGGTCTCGCAGCTTTAGTCGGGTTACCCCAAGCGTCATGAGAGTGTTGCTCACCGGTCTGCTTTTAAACGCTCTTCCACTAAAGGTTTGGAAGTCTGTGTCGACTACTTTTGCCTTATTTACCGTGCTCAGTCAGCAAAACCCGCCATAGGCAAATGAATATTGCCGACAAAGACAAGGGAGACTGGAATGGCTATTTCTAGTTTATTAGCCGTCGTAAGCCAGTCATATCCAACTTCAGGTGGTGCACCACCCGAGGATCGAACCCGCGACCCATTGATCAGAAGCCCAACGGTTTAACCACTGAGCTACCTGCTCGTTGTCTTGCCGATTTAGATCGGGAATATTGACTTGCATTCGTTGATGAACGCTCACCGATTGCTAACGGAACTCGCTTAAAGTGGGTTTGGTCCTCGGGTTTTGCGCCACCTGGGGTTGGGTGTGACCGGCTGACGACGGTTAATAAGCCAGAAATGGCCATTCCGGTCTCCCTTGGCTTTGCCGGCATCGTTAATCTGCCTATGGTACTACTAGCCGCTGTGCGGCTGCTGGCGGAGCTCGAGAGTGAGCCTCAAGTCAGAACAGAATGAGTCAGTTCCGTTAGCGATTGATGAGCGTTCATCAACAAATGCAGAAACCCTGAATATCAGCCTACTTGGGCTTTGGCTGACACAACTTTTTTCTCCCCTCTCCACCCCCTATCCAGTGCTCCACATTAAACTAACTGCTGTTTACCACTTTTGTGGCATCTTACTCCCTTCCCTGTTGCAGAGAGGTGCTGAATGCGGACGATCGACTGCGAGAGATGGATGGTGCCTACGATACCGTCCCGGAGGAGCGCGACCTGCGTGCTGAGGGCCTTTACCTGCTCAATCGAGCCCCCACTTACCCAAATCAATATGTGGTCGGGGACGGTTGGCTCAATTTCACTGCCACGCCCCGATCCTCCACCTTGCGCATGGTGTTTTTTTGTCAAGCAGAGAACACCTTGGGCAAGGTGCGCTCTCGGAAGATGGTTATTCATCAAGGTCAGTATTAATTAGCCTCACTTCATGGGCCATCGGCCGACGTTCCACTGTTTAGGTCACAGCCAGTCGGAACTGAGGCACGATGTTGACAGGAGTGACTTGTGTGATATTGCTGGTGTTCTGTGCTCTGTTTGGGGTGCGGGCTGTCATGACGGCAGATCCGAAAATGTCTGACGAGTCTACTAAGCGCCTCTCCCCTGGACCCTATTCGACACTGCGGGTGTCCTGGTAGGTGTTGCGTGTTTGCCAGGATCGTCCGTGGTATACGAGATTCGCAGCAAGGTCCCTAACCTATCCACGTCTCCACCCTCCCAACCGATAGGGGGTGCAAGCAGGATTACAACATTATGTATCCACCGTTTCTTGTTCAGGTGAATATCCCAGCTGTCCCAACCGATATGCTTTAGCCGGTCGAAGGCTTGACTGGCCTTAGTGGTCATATGGATGAATGTGCCGCCGATATTGATGTTATCAACTTGCCAACAGCCTCGATGGTCGCTTATCCAAAAATTCGCCTCGATAGAATCTCAAAATGAGAACTCAGGAGCAAGGGCGAAGGAAGAGAAGTCTATTGGCATATTCTAACAGCGTACTTGAGGCAACAAGGGACATCTGAGAATTTCCAAGGTCAGACCGAAATCGGACCAATAAGCTACTGGCCTTGGGCGGTTAGCATGTCGGCTGGACTTCTGACTCACCTGACTGGTTCGGTAGACCGCCAATCCTGTGTACGCGTACGGCATGTGGGCGGATCGATAGGGTAGTGTGTGAGCAAGTCGGTCAGGACTACTCCTAATACCTGAATTTTTAGACAGTTCCCTCCCAAAGGCATGCGAATTTGTGCACAGATGCGAAGCGAGTTCCACTGATATTGATCCTGTAGGTGTAGTCGTTACAGGGAACGCTGTGACCCACTTATGAACCGAACCCACCGCAGCTGCGTCATGCAGCGGAACAGCCTCGAAAAAACTCGTGTTTGTCCTTTACCTAGCATCCTTACAGGGATTGTGTTAAATAGATCAGAGCATTTGACCCACTTGTGAAAAACTCGGTGGCCTCGGTGGGATTTGAACCCACTCCAGTAAAGGGAAGGCCTTAGTACAGCCAACGCTCTAGCCAACTGAGCTACCACGCCCCACCGGGAGTCGTGAGTTTAATCACACTGAGGATTCTGCCAAAATCCTCTGCTAATTAATTGTGCCCGGTAGTCATCTGGTGGATTCTAGATTGATTGCTTAGGAAATCCTGCTTGGGCAGTCAGCTTGCTGTATCAGAATTTGCGGATTCCGTACGTTGCAGTAGGCTGGGCGGGTAACTTGACCCAAGTTTGATTAAACTCATGGCTTCAGGTGGGGCTTCGTAGCTCAGTTGGGAAGAGCGTTGGCTGTACTAAAGCCTTCCCCTTGCTGGCGTGGGTTCGAATCCTACCGAGGCCGCCGAGTTTTTCACAAGTGGGTCAAAGGAATTATTCCAAGCTGCCGAAATCCTCTACTAAATAGATCAGTATTTATATACTACTGACTGTCGGTTAGCAGGAGGTGAATGCTGCCGGGTTACGCCGCTTAATCTAATGGGTTCCAGCCGAATTTCAAACGGAGCACGAGAAAGTTTGTGTCGAAGAATTCACTCCAAGTTCGCACATTACTTTCTGAGGAGACTTGCTAAGCAAACCTTTTTATACCAGTTCACCCGGGGTACTGGCCGAAGGCCCTGTTTAATGATACCCTTTATTAATACCCAACTATCTACTTAATCCTGAAGTTTTCACACCTTATACCAGTACCTTTGACGTAATTGCGTGCGTATTAATTTTTCAAGAACGGGTGTGAATTTTCAAGTTTCCGCTGTACGTACTGTAGATTGCCTAACTCATGAAATGTCTATATCAGAATTTTAGGTAGTGGCAGAGCAGGCATTTTAATGTGTAAGTTCTGTTTGTTGTATTAAACTGATGAACAAAAAGCTGTTAAATAATAAAGATATCAATTCAGATCAGTTTATTCATGGAAAAATGGGGCTAAATGGGGCGAAATCCGAGGTTTCTTGCTATCCGGGAATTTGCCTACGTTATTACAAGCTACAGGTCAAAAATTTAGCTTTTATGCGCAGTACTATGAATGAACATTAATATAAGCCGGAAAAATTTGGAATATATCCCTTCAGAGAACGGAAAATTTTGTCTTGTTTTCACGAAAATCAGGTGAATGCAAGTTTGAGAGCTTACATTGTTTTCGGAAAAATGATGACATATTTAGTTTAAAAAATCAAGTTTTGCAAAGTAATGATGTTTTGTACCAAAAAACGCTGTAATAAACTTTTGTGAATGTACTTTGTTTTACCACACCGATAGTTAGGACCTTAATCGCGCATATATACGAGACGCGATGATACACCGCGACTTTTTGCAGTCACGGCGTACGCGAAGCCTGAAAAGACAATTTCGTTCTGCAGTTCACTATAAATGAATAAGGAAACTTGAAACAGAAAGGGCAGAAAATTCAAATTTTATCAAAATATCTGAGTATATATTCGGTCACTCTGTTGTGTGTTTGAAAGCTTAGAACTAGACTGAGAAGTAAGCTAAGATATCGAAAAACGTTCCAATATAAAGAGAAAAAAGAGAGTTCTTTAAATTTCAACAGAAATTGTATCCCTAATTTTCAGTGAAGTCGAATATTGGGTCAATTGGTACCGGTTTTTTCTTGCCTTCCCTTTGAATAAACGTTAATTACGCAGGAATTCCACAGCGAAACATCTAAGTAAAGCACTTTTTAAAAAGGTTTTTTATTATAGGAAATTTTTTAACTAATTATAGGCATCTTTTTTCCCAGCTTTTGTTGTGGACGTTCATTTTTTCATGGCAGCGAGTTTTCATGTTTGTGTGAGTACAAATATGACCTAGGCGGCCGTCTGCATGAGAAAGAATGCCCAAAAAGTCACTGCTTCCGTAAATGCTTTTAAGAAATATGTTATTTTGAGGGTTTTACCAAACACATCGAACATAATGTACATTTATGGGCAGTCGACTGAAGACACTGAAAATCGTAAAGAATTCACCTCATTTTTAAAAAATATCTGCAACTCATCGTAATAGAAAACCCAATATATTTAAAGAGAAATTTAACAATAGAATATTAATGTTTATATACACCAAATGGTACGTTTACGATTGCACCTGGCGATTCTATTTAAATGTATTAGTCATCGACCGACCTGTGAACATGCTAGCTTACGAAATATTATATTTCTGGGACGTCCCTATCGGCGCAATGAAGCGAAAATCTGCTTGCCTTGGTCAAACGCATCTAAGACAATGTACAAACGGAAGAAAAACTACCAATTCTCGTGAAACGGTGTTGGAATATACACTTTCATGTTAGGCTGCTGGATGACGGTCATACTTTACGCTGCGCTTAATCTAAAGGAATATGTATGTGCAAAACTCTGAAAACGACTATTTTCAAAAGTATTTCGGCTTTTTCTGCTTTATTCACTCGTTTAATTGCATGGACAGGTTTCCTGTACATTTAAAATGTCAGTTTGCTCAACTAGGTCGATTGTTCACCTTTCGTAATTTGTACCTTTTCTGAAAAATTAGCATTTCTAGACAAGGTAATGTTAATTTGTAAACCACAAAAAGCCATATATTTCCTAAATGTCAGTTCTTTATTGATGTAAAATTTTGGATGATGTAGTGTGCACTGATTTCGCAAAACTGGCCGTGAATTATTAAATCTGATGGATTTCATGAGTTAGGACACCTACTGTATTAGTAGGTGTAGGGGTGCACCGTTGGCAATAGGACCTGCGACAGATATAGGAATTACAAGCCCATTACCGGTTAATAAAACATCTTTGGATATGGTTGCGCAGAGTTCTGCATGCCGACACAAGATCGATGCATCGATTGAGTAAGTTCTCATCGGAGGTCTAGGCTTCAATAAATTTTCGACTTGTCCTGCTTCTGACGTGGGTGATTACCTGGACGGTTACGAAGTTGAACTCATGGCCCGGTTCGCAGATGTGGGTAGCCACTTGCGATAATTCGTCGCCCCGTTGCACATAAAGTTATGCTAATTTTTGTGCGATCTGATCATGCGCTCTACCTGGTCTGCGTAATTAAAAGGGACAGTTAAGTCACAGTATGTCAGACAGGTCAATAATCCATTGGAGTCTGGGCCCCAGATGAGAACCCATGTCATCGATTTATCGATCTGGCGCCGGCCTTTGGAACCCTGCGCAGTCACCTGCAGCCTTGCGTTATCAATTGTTGACTGGCTTGTACCGCTTATAATTGCCATTGGTCTTGTTGCTGCGCCTATCTCTGGCGATGGACTACTGCACTATTTCGTAAGCAGCGAATACTACAAACAGTGTTCCGGCGCTTGACCAGTCTTCATCTTCGCTCATGCCATTTTTTTCGATGTGCCTCCGTTTTGACGTCCTGCCTCAGGTCTTAGCAACTATTATCAAAATCAGTCCTTTTTTTCCATTTTTCAGTTCCCATACCTGACGACAACTTGCGCATACGCTACAGCACCTTCCCGATTAGACCCAACCAAAAGGCGGTAATAAGGTGTCAACCAGAACAGGAAATATTCAATCGATTTCTCAGGGTCAAGTACTGGGAGGTCTATCGCAACTCCTCCCTCATCGCCACAGTTGCCCACTCAGGTTGGTGGTTCGTTCTCCTCGTCATTCCCCTTCTCGCTCCCCCCCCCTGCCCTTCCATTTTTTTCTGAAACTTGTGGCTTGCTGTTACGGCGCGTGGGCAGTGCAAAAATTATTTCCTGTCAGAAGAATTTGCTGACCAGACGTCTGATTTATTTAAGCAGACCCATGAGAGATTTCGTTGATGAATGCGGGTGTGGAGACTGTCCGCGACCGGTTTTATGTCGCTGAAGATCCTTCCACTGTGAATGTGGTTAACAGGCCGGTCCGGTCTTTGCCAGGTTTTCTGTCATCCCATCCACGAAGAAACCACTGTCAGCCAGCTATACCTCAACCCTGGTCCGATGTTGTTGTCTAGTTACTGATGCTGTGCATACATTGATGTCCGCAAACGCACTCACACAGGTTACTCCCACCCTTCCTGAAGTGAGTGAAGATTTTTCGGCACTCAGCTTGTTTGCTCGATGTGATCTCCTCTTGTAATCTGCTTCGTTAGAGCTCAACTTGAAGGCAGCGGTGACAGGAGGGTCTGCTGGTTGGCCATTTTTGGATGACATTTTACGTGCGGACGCCAATGTGCGTCAGACCTCAACCTGCCACGTCATGTTAACGCGATTAATGTTGGCTCGAGACTGACTATTCGCTGGATATGTGTTGACCTCTTTGGCAGCATGTCTGTGGAGGCAACAGGTATCTACCGACCAGACCTCGTCAATTCGTACGCTTGCCCAACTGTAGCGCCTATTCACCTAACAACCGCTTTCGGATCTTGACAGCGCAACGTTCAGAGGGGATGGGATGCATTTTGTACGTCTACCTTGAGTGTTACATTTCATTGACGAATCATGGAGAAGATAGGATAGAGTTGCGAAAATTAGCCACGACCTCAGAGTTGCACGCTATCTACGCTAGTGACTTCCACGCCGGCTCGAGCGTTCAGCACTCCGTTGGCCATAAAAAGAATGTTCTAAATCATTTCCTATGTAGGCTGGCGGGAAGTCAAAACGCGATGGTGCCCGTAGCACCAGGTAGCACCAGTGCATGCCCGCGAACTCCTAAGTCGCCGAGTTGCTTCTCGGGATAAACTGGAGCCGGGTTGGACGGGGAGCCTCTTTAGGATGAGTCGCGGCCGTCTGCTGCGTACAATGTTTTCTGCGTCCCACCCGCCGTCGTCCTTCTACTCGAACATATCAAAATTCCACCGGCATGACGACAAAAAAGTACTATATGGGCGTGTTTGATGTACGCCCCCACCCCAGGAGTTAAAATTTCTTTTGGTTCTGGCACTGGTGTAGCAGCTCCTTTGATTCTGCCGCCAGCTCTTTACGAGCAATAGCTTTTTTCCTGAGGGATTGATTGGAGGAGGGTAAATCAGTCAGTTTGGGAAAAGCTTTAAAAAGGCTAGGTTACGGTGAAGGTCGATAAAGACCGCGCAGTCGGGGGTGGGGGTGAGGGTGATTCACGTTCTCCGAGCGATGGCATGGCGAAGGCTTTTGCGGCCTGCGCTACCCCGAAGTCCAACGTCGGACGGAAGTATGCAGTAAGGTGCGCCAAGAAAGTGAGGAATATTTGCCCTTTTAGCCGCAGACGGAAGCTGGAGTTACCATTCCTGCTGCTCGCTGTAGTCACTCTGGGCAGATCTAAAGCCTCAAATCATATAATTTTAAAAGTTCATGGACAGTAAAGATAACTGAACCAGACATGTGTTGTTTGTCAATTCTTAATTATTCACGGGTTTGTACGCGTAAACAACTATCTTCTAGTCTGAGATCGGTACGTGGAGACACAGAGAGTTCCAACCTTGAAAGTAAGAACCAGCGTAAGAACACATATACAATCTTTTTGTGTACGATTTCCCAACCACCTAGGTAACCCGATACGATCAGTTTGATAAACAGAATCCAACCTTTGACGTTGTGAGAATCGATTTTTTTGTCAGACAGCTGCAAATTCACGTATTGGAGCAAAATACTAGTATTGTCGACAATGCATGCTTTTTCTCTAATTCCCCCCCCCCCCCTTTATAATGATGGTGACATCGAAAAGGACGACACTGTAATGATGTTTGTTGTTTCACTTTATCTCGACCTACAGCCGATCGCTACTCGGTCATCAACGCCACAAAGTATCCCGAACTGCACATCCGTAATGTCAACGAGGCAGAACTGAACGAGCTGGGTGTGCGTTGCGTCCTGCAGTCCATTGTGGATGAGAGTCAGGAGATTCGACCCACGGAAACCGGTCGTCTGCAGCAGTTATTCATGTCCTTCAGCTACGAGGAGGTCCACAGCGTTAGCACGGAGGTCAACGTCCTTGCGGTGAGTAGTTGTTAAGCTGATGTCTCTTTCTAGTTCATTGGCCGTGCATGCATTTATAAGCATACAGTTGCTTCACCGTGGTAACGACGTGGGCCCACGACGTGAGAGTTTGGATCCGAGCCGCTGTCCCTTTTTTCGTACTCTGTAAAATCCTGGCCGAGTGCAGGCTGTCACCAGGTGGTGTGTCTGATGGTGAGGGGGTATAGTGACGCGCAGGTCCACGGTCTGGGAGCTGAGGTCCCAGCCGTTGCCCCCCATAATCTTGTTTTTATGTTAAAATCCTGATCAATTGTTTTTGTTGTCGACCAGGAAGCGTGGTGGTACGCATAAGCCAGCTACCTGCACCGGATACCGCCTCCGGTCTTCCTGACTCTGCCTCGACACCGGCACGGGCGGGGGTGAGGGGAGACGGAGTGCGGTAGATGCAGCGCAAATCTACTATCACTTTAAACTAACTCATGCGCGCATCATCGCGTCGCTTCCAGCCTGATATGAAGCACGCGCTTGCCATAGTCGAACTCGACGGTCGAATTGTCGCAATTATACGGTGTCTGCCGCCCTAGAAACCTGAATCTGCTCACAACTGTTTGCATTTTTGAATAGTTATTCATATGCCTGTAATGACACGCACCTTTATTGTGCCCTAAACTTATCGGAAAGGGCTATAACCTGAAACGCTATCGTTTAATTAGACTTCATCGGTGGATATGACTATATGGTTATCACCCATTTTAGGAACTTCGTATATAGACTGTCAAAGACCTATTTCAAAGAGAGCGCCAGAATCGACTGCAAATGTGCACTCCGCGGCGACTCTCTCTACTTGAAATGCCTTCAATATGTTGTTTTTCTCTCTCCTCATCCCCTTCCATCTCTCTCTCTCTCTCTCTCTCTCTCTCTCTCTCTCTCTCTCTCTCTCTCTCTCTCTCTCTCTCTCTCTCTCTCTCTCTCTCTCTCTCTCTCTCTCTCTCTCTCTCTCTCTCTCTCTCTCTCTCTCTCTCTCGCGTGAATTGACAGGAGCTTTATGAGGGACGGCTCCTTCGAATTGCCAGTTCATTGTAGCGTCCTGACACCTGTTCTTCTTTCGAGCAAATGTTCACCTGAAAGTTCTGCCTTCCGCTCTCAGAAGACACGCTAGATCAGTTAAGCGGCTTGCACGCTTTATTTTTTAACAAATGTACACTATTAATCTGTTTGGACCGCGTTATTCCACGCTGATGTGGTGAAATAGAAAGTGACTAGGATACAGACTACTGAATCGTTTACGAGCCATAGCTGTGTTAGGTCATGGTGAATGTTGTCCGCCATTCAGTAAGAGCTCATACTCCACCGTTCTATACAATCTTACTTGTGCTTGTTACGGCTGCGATCATGTCTGATCTAGCCGGTCTTGAGGATGTCACGTATTGTACCTCTCCATGCGTGACGACAACAGACCTGGATAGCTCAAAGCATTCGTTTCTCCAGCGACGGACGTCGAATACCGAAGGTCCAAGCAACGCCTCCAGGTCTTGCCGAGCTAGGTTTTTAGTTGACCTCCTCTTCGACGCCTCCCAGTTAGGCAGCTGCGCCGGATCAAGAGCAGTTGAACTCAGCTCGTGAGGTGGGCGACGAGAACGTGCCCAAACCACCTCAATTGTCTTTCTTGGATTGCCTGAGATATCCTAGCTATATTGTCGCAGCGAGTGCGGACTGCCTCAGTTGAGACGTAGTCTGTGTATTTCACTCGAAGAATGGCCCTCAGGCAACGATGGTCAAATATCTCAAGTCTTCGCTCATCTTCCACGCGCACAGCCCAGCTTTCACAACCGTAGAGGAGGACCGACCGGACGGATGCACGGTACACGCGGATCTTCGTGGCCACGGAGAGGTCGCGTCGGGTACATAGGCATTTTTCGAGAAAACCAAGCGAGCAGCGTCGATTCGGGAGACAATGTCGTCCATTCGGCAGCATCCTCACGCCCGAGGTATTTGAAACTGTCTACTTCTTCAAGTTGGCAGCCGTTACTCTCGAGGGGTGCTTTCTCCTGGTCAGGGACGCTGTTCGAAAACAATTTGGTCTTCTCAGTGTTTATGGATAGTCCGATCGAAATAGCGATCTCATTCACCCACGACACCACAGACTGTAGATCACCGAAGCTTGAGGCTACCAAAGGCGATATCGTCAGCGTATTCTAGGTCATTCAGGTGGCGTCCAGGTGCAAATTCCACACCATCAGAACCGTGAAGGGCCTTTCCCGAGAATCCAGTCAATGGCATAGTTGAACAAAACGGGCGACAGGATGCAACCTTGTCGAACACCAGATCGGATATCGAAGGATTGGAAGATATTGTTATGCACGAGGACTCGCGCAGTTGTAGAGCGATAGTAGGCCTTGATCAAGGCAATGATTTTGGCCGGCACACCATCGAGTTCCATTATTTATCACAGGGATTCACGATAGACGGAATCAAACGCAGCGGTGAGGTCAATAAAACAGACGGCCGTTGGCTGTTGGTAGCCGTGGTGGAATTACAGAATGCGCCTCATTGTGAATATCTGGTTCACGCAGCTACGCCCAGCTCTGAATCCGGCTTGGTTAGATCTCGTCCTAGAGTCACTTACAGACTGAAACCGTCTGAGGACAGTAGTGAAGACCTTCGCAGCAACGTTGATGAGGCATATGCCGCGGTAGTTCGCACAATTTGTCTTATCTCCCTTCTTGAAGCCATGCGGAACTACTTCGTCTCTCCACACTTACTCAATCACCTAATGAAGCCAGAGCGCCAGAGTGTCGATACAGGCCATGCAGATTTCGGTGGGGAATACCATCCTCTCCGGGCGCCTTGTGTTGTGCAGCCTCGGATGAGGGGTCGCACAACACTGCATAGGCTGGAGAGGGATAAAACTCTGGTGCAGAGGATAGCAAGGGTGTGATTAGTTGCTCATCAAAGTTGAGGAGGTGCTCGAAGTGCTCACGCCAGCGATCGAACTTGGCCGAGTTGTCAGCAATAAAGCGACCATTTACATCGTGAACAGAGTTATTAAGTGTCGAGGGCTTACCACCAATTTGGCGAATAATTTGGTAGAGTTTACTCCATGGATGTCACTATTTCAGACTAATATTTCTGCCGGTCATCCCTAGTCGACTTTGCTGTCATGTTCCGGAGTTGGCGGAAGGAAGCATCGTTGCGGGACCTGACTCGAGCCGTCTGGGTAGACAACTGCAGGGTTTTTCCACTGATCCAGTCACTGCGTCGCCACTGGGTGAATCCGAGAATTTTCTCAGCTGCTCCATAGACGGATGTCTTCAATTATATCCATTGGTCACTGTCTTCCCTGTCGGCTCGGGTCGTAAAATGGGACCGGATTTCTGTGTTCAGGGCATTGGCGGTGCTGGGTTGCCGGATTTTTGCGACATCGAGGCGTCTCGCCCGTGGTATTTTGGGTGCGAACGAGGACATAGTCAGACCCGTTGGCGTTACCAGTTTCGGTACCACGCATCGATCTGCTATCGTGAACCTAGCTGTGGAACCTTGAACCAACTAGAATGTAGTCGATCTGGTTCACGGTATGACCGTTGTTTGAATACCAAGTCAACAGCCGTTTGTGGCGGGTGCTGGAAGCACGTGTTCGTGACAAAGAGCCGGTTCTGATCAGCGAAATTTAGCAATCTCTCACCATTGTCGCATCGAAGGCCAAACCCAAACCGGCCTATAAGGTGACTGTTTGACGAGTCCCCGGGTCTAGTCATACCATTCCAATACCCCGCAACTATCAGCAGATCATGACCAGCGAGTCTTTCTACTTGCTCCTGCAGCTGCGAGTAGAAGGCCTCTTTATCGCGCTGTTCGGCAGCTGATGTTGGTGCGTACACGGAGCCGACAGAGATTTTGGTAAAGTGACCCTTCAGTTGCGCGTAAGCCATTCGGTCATTGACTGCTTCCAATGGAAGTAGTGCACGGTTAGCTTGTTCCGAGAGGGCAATAGCCACACCGTAGCTACTAGACGAGTCGCATGGGCCGCTGTAGTATAGGGTGAAGTGGCAGTTGACTCCCGGGATCTTTACTTCTCTTGAACCTAAGTGGAGGATTCGGACTTCAGACAGGCAGCAGACATCCACGTGGTACTGATGTAGACTGCGTGTTGTCAGACTTTAGGTACGTGGGTCCAGTAAAGTTCGCACATTCCAGCATCCGATACCAAGAGTCCGTTCCCGGTTAAGTAGTCCGTCTTGTATACTATTCACCCGCACCACTGGACAAGGGTTGCGGAGCGCGTCGGTTCCCGCGGACGTCGTAGCATGGATCGTAGTACTGTAATCGGACATATTTTCATTAGGTTTCTTGGGGATTTTGAATACAGGCGGGTTCCCAAAAGCCACTCGGATTGTTTGTTTGAGGTTGTTTCCTCTAGTGCTTTGGCTGAAGAACCTAACCACAAGGCAGCAGTGGCAAGCAACCTTATTTAATAGCGGTTTACGGTCGTCATGTCACAGTGCTGTCGTAGGGATTTGCGGCAGTCGGCCTGCCAGACCTCAGCCAGACCTCTACACAATCCTGGAACCTTTACCTGGTTGACCTGTCCGCCCTCAAATCTGAATATTATAGAAAACGGATATAATTTTTGGACTTACGAGAAGCAGGTGCGATGGTTTGACCAGGATCTTATTTACCACCTTTTGTACGAGTCAATCGGTCCATAAAACAGCGTCCTTCCAGCTTTTGTTGGTTGGAAGCTCTGAAAATTGAGCGCTAGTGTCAGGCATCCCCAAACTTACCTGTTCCCGATTCTCGCCCTTTTTGTGTGGATGACGGCCTCCTGTATGAGAACGAAAGCTCAGGGTAAAAAGCCTATTGTCCCAGTGATTGCATGTTTATCTTCTTTAAACTATGAGTGCTTGCACAACAGCTAAAACATATGATAGCCTAACCTTTTTATCTATACCGCCCCCTTCGTCCGGACTAATAGGGGTCAACAGTTGAACTACCTTGGGCCGTGGAGGGTGCACAGGATCTGCCCGTCCACTGGTCCTGGCGGTCCAAGGTTCGCCCCGAGGCTCCATCTGTGACACTTTACGAGGAGCCGGTCGCAGCCAGTCCCGGCAGCGGAGTCGAGAAGGAGGGCACCAATCAGCTGGTGACCTTCAAACGACCTTGGGGTTCGCGCTACGAGTTTGTGCAAGGCAAGGTTGGCAATCTGCGTCTGATTAACGTCTCAGTGGAGGACTCTGGCGAGTACATTTGCGAGTCGCTTGTCGGTCGCGTGGCTCGTGTTGTCTACACTCTTAAAGTCCGTGGTGAGTCCTCTACACTATTTTGTGTTTCCAGCCTCCCTTGTCTTTGTCGGTAATGTTCTTCTGCCTATAATACAAGCCACTGTGCGGATGCTGGCGCGGCTCTAGAGTATCAAGAGACGAATCGTTCTCGTAACGGATCGGTGAGCGCGCCCATCTGCGAACACTTAGTTTATTATTCTGGGCTTTTGAACTCGTGCAGGAGTCAATCGTCAGAGAAAGTAGCAGTAACCGAAAAGGGTACACTTCTAGGTGGTACAAGCCATCCAATGATCAATAACGCAAGCTCCGCTTTCTTCATAAATGCCTGCTGGCCGAACTGATGCCACGCTACCTAAGACATTAGGCTCCCTTTAACATGGCTTTGGACAGAGAAATTGTCAGACGGTTTATCAAGCAGACGAGGAGAGTGCCGATCGATGAATGACACTGGTGTCTACAAAGGTTAAATATAAGCAGAATAGACAAGTGTGTCCAAATTATCGGTGATCCGATCGCCGAGGATCTTGGGAGGTCGATCTTCACTTTGGCACATCACAGACAATCCCAAAAGAGGATCTTTTTAGCGGAAACTGAATAATTCAAAAGCCAACAAACATTGAGAGCTCAGACCTAATCTACAACCTCTCGTCTTAAGAGCTAACGGAGGAGCAACTACGAGTGCTACTGCATGAAACTTGTTTAAACACCTTAGACGCCAACCCGGTCGACTTCACTGCAGCCCTGGAAGCCATGCTGGTGAGAATTGAAACAACCGAAATACAAAAAACGGATCCGATGTATTTCGCGGGGTGATTAAGGAGGGACAAAATTATGATTCTGCCCTCTGATAAGGGACGAACGAATGTCTTGACTATTATGAAAAGGCTAAGACCCTTCTTACTGAAGGAGAATTTTACAGACCAGCACAGAACTCACAAGTCAAAGCAATAGCAGATCGGCTGACTAAACTTCTTAGAGAATGTGATCACGGAGAATGAGTGGCGCCGACGGAAAGTCACTGACGCCTCTCTGGCCCGATTCTCCGGTCCGCATAAAACTCTGTAAGCCAAATGTCTCACGGCAGTCAATCTTAGCTCTAAAAGGCAGCCCTATCTATAATTTATCAAACTGGATGTACTCAAAAGCTGAAGTTCCTCCAATGCACTAAACTTGAACAGTTCATGCGGTTGTTCTTATTTTTGCCAAAAAACGTACCTCATCTTCCCTGGACAAACCTATGAGCAGATCAAGGGAAGTCCAATGGTCTCTCCGATCTCCGGTTTTCTGACAAAACTGGTCCTACAGGAGTTAGTATAGACTGCCTTCATCCCACCACGAGCCAGTCTTTTGACATTATTACGTTGAAGACACCTTTGCTATCGTCAAGACAAACATGCTGCAAAATTTCCATAACCTGCTCAATGAAATCTTCCCAAGGGTAGAGCAACAAGAACAGCAGATACCTTTCCTTGATGTCCTCGTCAAGCAAAATCTCTACGGTGACCTTGAGACTATGGTTTACAGGAAGGCAGCGAACACCATACAACTCATGTTTCACAGAAACCACCCGGTGGCTCACGAACGAAGGGTAGTGTATCGCATCCCAGGCCTAAACTGTCATTGTAGTTATATAGGTCAGGTTAAACGCATGCTCGGATCGCGCACACATGAACCTAAGCTGGTTATGCGACGGGGTGGCGAATTATCACAAATAACTGCTCACATCTATGAAACGCGCCATGCATTTAACTTCTGAACCATCAAGATAATCGTCCACGCCAGAAGCAAGACAAGCCGTGTATTGATTGAAGTCTGGTCCTCGGATGAGAACGCAATCAATCGATGTATCGATTTGGCGCCGGCATACAGAGCCCCGCACATTCACCTGCAGACTTGTGTCAGTAACCAGTGATTGGTTTCTAACGTCCCTATAAGTGTCCCCTTTACTGTTGCTGCTACTATCTCTGTCGGTGGACTCTTCAACTCTTCTGGTTCTCGATCAACCTTCTTGTGCAAACAACGGAAACTCCAATCTTTGCATTCGTTCGTGAATACTTGTGGGTACAACCGGAAAGACAACGTGCTGTGTAGTTCCTGGTCTTTCAGACCTGGATTTGGGTATGATCGGCTGACGATGGCTTATATGCCATAAATTGTCACCCTGATCTCCCAGATATCATTGATCTCTACGTTTTAAAATGCACAGATTAAAATGTATGGAATGTTTTTTTAAACTTTATATAGACATCAATGAGCGTTGAAAAGTTCGTGCCGCTAATTACTTCCTTCTGTTCTGTTTAGTATGACCGAGAAAGTTTTCCTTTGTTTCACACTTCCAATTATCACAAGTTATTCATGTGTAGGTGCGCATTTTCGAGCGGTTTTTATGTAACTTCCTTTGTTTAGTAAAATAAATTCTACGCTGTTTATGAGGTTGGGTAAGTCCACTCTCCAAGCGGTTCGAGTCGCTGAGCTTGAGGTTAGAATTTGGAATCTCAGACACGGCCGGCGAAACCATCGTAGTGTCATGTCTTCCGATGCCGTGAAGAGGCAAGATCGCTGAAGGTGAGCTGAATTATCTCCCGTTCCACTGACTCTGAATTCGGAGTCTTGAAACTAAGCTCTCTAGGTCACAGCTGCAGTTAACCTCGGCTGGGTTCAAGTGTCACCCGATTCATTTGTTGTGTCTGAGCGTGTTTACGCACACTGCAGCCTTTTATTTCGCCCCTTGTCCTTGATGTGTCACCTTTACAGCCCCAATCAGCGTGCGGATTCATCCGCGCCAACGTGTCTGCGATTTCGGCGCGCGGGTCGAACTGGAGTGCAGGGTGAGTGGTTATCCTCACCAGGTGATCTACTGGCTGCATGACGCCAAACTGACGTCACCCTTGAGGCATCAGATTGTCCGCAAGACGACCGCCCCCGACGCACCAGCATCTGCTGAAGTGAGGGAACGTCTTATCATCAATTCTTTCTCCCTGGAGGACATTGGGGTGTATCAGTGCGTTGCAGAGAGCAGCCTTATGGACACCGCGACATCTCCCACCGCGGGAAGTCGGGGTCGAATAGGGGAGCTGAGGGAAAGTGCCTCGTCTTCCTCACCATCCTCCCCGTCTTCTGCCTCCTCCTCGTCCTCCTCCTCATCCGCCCTCTCCTCTTCGTCTTCCCTCACGATGGCTACTGTGAGCGTTCTTCAGTCTTCAATTTCTGCTAGTCATTCTGCCAGTGATCTGGTGGACAACGCCCAGGACTCGGCGCACCTGATAATGGGCAGTAAGTCTCCTCCTCCTTCTCCTTCTCCTCCTCCTCCTCCTCCTCCTCCTCCTC
This sequence comes from Schistocephalus solidus, assembly GCA_017591395.1. Lineage (NCBI taxonomy): Eukaryota > Metazoa > Platyhelminthes > Cestoda > Diphyllobothriidea > Diphyllobothriidae > Schistocephalus > Schistocephalus solidus. Next base: position 93,517 of record WEDG01002429.1, on the reverse strand, counting down.
CTCCTCCTCCTCCTCCTCCTCCTCCTCCTCCCTCCGCCTCCTCCTCCGCCTCCTCCGCCTCCTCCCGCCTCCTCCGCCTCCTCCTCCGCCTCCTCCCTCCTCCTCCTCCTCCTCCCTCCTCCTCCCTCCTCCTCCTCCTCCTCCTCCCTCCTCCTCCTCCCCTCCCTCCTCCTCCTCCCCTCCTCCTCCTCCTCCTCCTCCTCCTCCTCCACCTCCTCCTTCACCTCCTCCTTCACCTCCTCCTCCTCCACCTCCTCCTCCACCACCTCCTCCTCCACCTCCTCCTCCACCTCCTCCTCCACCTCCTCCCTCCTCCCTCCTCCTCCCTCCTCCTCCTCCTCCTCCTCCTCCTCCTCCTCCCCCTCCACCCCCATCCTCCTCCCCCTCCTCCTCCCTTTTAACCACAGACTCGTGTAGGGCTGTTACCCCACTTAATTTGTTTGTAGAAATGAAGCCCCTGCTGATTGCCCAGTCTCCAACCGTAACAGAAGCTCACGGTACCGCCTCTCAAGTTCTGCTATCGGTCTCCAGGGCGGAACTAAAGACGACAATTGAATGTCGCTTCGCTAGCAACCCGCTGCCAAGCATCACCTGGTACCGGGATGACCTCAAGGTCCCTCTGGATGAGAATAATGTGATAACTCCACAAGTCCAGAAGGATCACAGTCGACCCTATAGTCTCATTACCCGACTTCGACTCGATCTCAGTAAGGTAATTCTGATTGTAAACTGCAGGCTGTGAAACAATCTACTACCGGCAGCATCTCTTAACCGTGATGCACTTGACATTTGTAACATCTATGCTTTTACTTCCCATACCGGTTTAAATAATCGCACGGTTATCATTTCCACGGCTTCGGAAGGGCTGTAGTACCTCGGGGGATGCCGACTGCGCTGATGCAATCGATATAAACTGGCTTCGGGGGTTATGCGGAAGGGGCGAGGCTCTTGCTGTTAACGCGGATTGCCGAGCATGCAGCAGCAACATGCATACGGCCGATGGAGGCTGCGTGGACAAGTTAAGGTTAAGCGATGTGTGTGTGTGCACCCTAAACGGACCACATGGTAGATGTTTTGGACCAACACGGGGGCCACATCAAGGCACGGCAGGCGTTATTCGGATCGCGCTCCCAAAAACAAATGCCGAACATGGGGGGTGTGGTGGCACGCCTAGGGGCGGCTTGGACTTAGGGGACCCGGCCGCGCCAACCACCTGCGTCCTCTCCCGCCTCCGGTCTTCTTGACTCTGTCACTACACCGGACTCAGGTTGGGCATGAGGAGAGTGCGGTAGCTGCAGCGCAAGGCTACTATCACTTTGAATTAAATCATGAGCAAGTCACCATACCTGTGCCACCCTTCTGTGGAGCATACGGTGGACATCGTCGGACTACGACGGTCGTGTGTGTTTGTGTGTGCCGACTAACGCAATCCTTGGTCACGTGGACCAGAGCCAGTCTACGATGGCTCAGTTTACCTGCATTCGGTATTCTAAATGTCGTTAGGCCACCAATGGCACGCATACAGCACACGCCTGAGAAGAGTTTTAAACCACAATCTTCTTCATAGTCGTCGTCTTCGTCTTCTTCTTCTTCTTTTTCTTCTTCTTCTTCATCTCCTTCTTCTGTTTCCAATCGGCTTGCGCCGAATATTTCATAGCTGATCTGTTGATGCAGATCGTCAAGTATTGTGAGGTATAATTCGCGACATCACCGAGGCCGGCTAGTTCCGGCATGATCACAAACTTATCAAGTTCATTAACGTAGTTAAAATGGTGGCGAGTAAGTGAGGGCGTTCTAGGTATACTTTAACGCATAGTTTCCTCACCGTAAGGGATTCAGCACTCACTAAACTTGTTATTCGTCAGAAGTCTTCCTTCGAAGGTTACCTAATAAAGCGTTCAGTCAGTCCTCCTGCGGACTGGGAGTGCAACAGCATTCATCTCACCCTCGTTTCTCAAATTAGTCTCAGAAAGGTAACGACAAGATGATTGGTGGTCGGTTTGGACACCATGGCTGGCGAGACTGAATACACTTCTTACGTACACCCTCAAAGAGGTATCGGAAGAGAGGGACCAGATTGCTCGAGTAAGACACAGGAATTAATGTGGGCTTGTACCAACTGTTAAGTGACAACCGTTGAAACCTTTCAGCTAGCCAGCGGTAGTCTAAAGCCCTTTAATGTTACTTCAGTAATGGAAGTGAGCACGGATTCGAGTCAACTCATCCTCTATTTCTTTCCCTTCTTCATATACCAATCACAAGTCGAAATCCATCCGCTTATGTCCCCACGGGCCACACGTACCGGTGTGCTCCGTTGTCGACCCGTTTTGGTCACATTACTTCGACTTTTAGTGCACGTGGTTTCGGTGACCTGTGAACGAACCGGAGGGCCGGCGTCATGTTCCGATCACCATACCAAAGGTGACGCATCGTTGCCATTCTATCACGGCAGGACAACTGGCACTTCGCCAGTCAAACCTTTTTGCAGGGCGTGTTTGTGTGCGTGCGCGTTTAGCACCCGCAACTGATCGTTGGCTGGTGTTTGAACACTCGCCGACACTGTGACACCCGTGGTTTTTTTTCCTGCACATTGGACCTTCCAAAAGGGTAAATTAATCGCCGTGGCAACCTCCGCGCCTCCTCCCCCTGTCCCGCCGCACTCATATGCCCCTGCTAACCACCTGTTTAGGTACCACCCTGGGACGAACTGTGGCGCTATGGCGGTGAGTACCGCGCCGTGGCCAACAATTCGCACGGATTCGCTGACTGCCGCACCTTTGTCCTGCTGGATACCGAACTGCGTCTTAGACCGGTGGATTCCAGCAAACCCGCTATCGCCGGACGCTCCCATGACCTCAAGTGCTACTTTATCGGCAGTGGTGTTCCCAAGGTAGGTTACTGCTGGCGGCTGGCACTGCTGACCTTGGTAGCTCCACTCAGCATTAAAAGAGCCTTTTAATTTAAAAAAAATTTCCCTACCCTGCCCCTGCAGCTGCAATGGCTACGGATCAAGAAGGACCAGCGAGTGGAGCGTGTTCCCGTCGATCATCGACACCAACTTTTGGAAAACAATCGCGTCCTCCGTATCACCGAGGTGAATAAAGAACAGGATGAAGCCGACTATCGTTGCATCGCCACTCTCATGGACATGACTGACAACATCACAATCAGCCTCAAGGTCTCCCGTAAGAACTTGACCCCCTTCCTAACAGCTGTCGCTTTTTTCCCCGCAGACACGGAAATATGGACGCTCCCCCTAGCAAGAGTGGCCTCGCGTTAAATTCCAGGGGCTAACCCACTCCCGTGTCCTAACTTTAGCCATTTATTTTCTGAATCCAACCCCAATACTAGCCCTAAACGTAACCGTAACCCTCCTCAGATTGAGCATAAAGCCACCTGCAACAGGGTGGAAGCATATTCCCCGTGCCCTGTCGCCATTCAGGAAAGCGGCGAAGAGGGCTCGACAGGTTGCTGGCGACTGATTGGCGGCCCTAATAACCAATCACATTCACCGATTCGTTTGCGTGCTTTCTGGCTCGGACACTAGTTTGGAAATAGGAACTCACCGCAGACGGAACTCTTGTTGAACTGTAAGTAAACAGGTCAAACACTTATCTCTCTACCATCTGACCTGATTCACTTCCGTGATGTATAGCCTCACTTCAATTTCTCAGAATATTTTACTTATTATTGCTTGCGGGTTTTCGATTTGAGCGGACATTTTTTCTTCTCCATTTACATATGCATTTTCTTCTATGTACATGGGCTGGCGAATTTTTCTCATTAGAAACAGCTATTTTCCATTATTTGTTTACATTAACTGCAACAAGGTCATTAACAAACGATGCCGGTACCGTTTTTAACAATATCTGGCGCAATTTTGTTACGCATTCATGGACGACCGTTCATGACGCAGACAGTTGCAGATTTCGGGCTACTATAAATCTTTCGTTTTCTTCTGTTGCTTTTTCTTTTATTTAAAAAAATTATCCACCTTCAATGGAGGCCTTCTTTGCTGAAAATTTTGAAATGATACTTTAAAATAACACACACACACACACACACACACACACACACACACACACACACACACACACACACACATATATATATATATATGATAGTGTGGGGCTCACCGATCTGCTTAAGGAACATGTATGTTCCGTTGTGCCCTGGAGCTCAGACTAGAGCCCTCGCAGGCGGTCGCATAGCTACGTGTAGCATATGTTGATAACGTGGAACCGAAAAAGACAAGGGAGACCGGAATGGCCATTTCTGGCTTATTAGCCGTCATCAGCCAGTCATACCCAATCCCAAGTGTGGCACACCTGGGATTCGAAACCCGCGACCTTTGGTATTTGAGTCGAACGCTCTACCATTGAGCCAGGGGCTCGTTGTTTTTGTCGGTTGTGATCGGGAATATGATGATAGTGTGGGGCTCACCGATCTGCTTAAGGAACATGTATGTTCCGTTGTGCCCTGGAGCTCAGACTAGAGCCCTCGCAGGCGGTCGCATAGCGACATGTAGCATATGTTGATAAGGTGGAACGGACAAAGACAAGAGAGACCGGAATGGCCATTTCTGGCTTATTAGCCGTCATCAGCCAGTCATACTCAATCCGAAGTGTGGAACACCTGGGATTCGGACCCGCGACCTTTGGTAATTGAGTCGAACGCTATACCACTGAGCCACGGGCTCGTTGCTTTGTCGGTTGCGATATATATATCAAAGCATAGGTTTTACTCCTCTTCATCCTCCTCCTCTTCCTGCCACTCTATTCGCCTGAGAAAACCTCGATCATGGATCGACAACTGCTGTACGCGCTTTCCACACTCCACCTAAATCTGTTACTTTTGGTTTAATACTGGTTCAGGTGTTGCAACTTTGGACGTTTATACCTCACTTTAGGAGCCCCACGCATTCAAGACCTCCCCGAAGTCCAGAGGGTTCAGGGTGGACGGCAAAGCCTGACCTACAGTTGTGCTGTCCAAAACTACGCCGACAAACCCTGGTATGCTTGGTGGCAGTTCCAGCCTGAAGGCACCAACGAAGTTATCAACCTGCCACCGAAGAGTCAGCAGAACCCAAGGGCCTTCCAGGTTGCGGTAAGTTTCCATACTTGTCTGCAGCTCCTCTGGCTACAATTGTACTAGCTAAGGTCTACCTCGGCGGCCCCAACAAACCAGATTTGTGGGCCCGAGGGTGAATTTGGATCTGATTGGCTTACTGGGCAGATTATATCCACCGGAACTACTGACAAGAATCAACCAATCACAAAACGAATCGCACAAAAACGGTTGGGGTTGGCCCTGTAATGCCAATATGATAGTTTCTTTACCCTGCGGACGTTTGTGACCCAGCTAGTCACAGGAACCTGTGCCCCTCCCCTCCCCTCTGTGCACAGCGCTGTCGGGAGCACGTGTGCTGTATTGTGAAAAAGCGGGGGGGGGGAAGAGGGCGAACATTATTAGCCACGCATTCCACCTGTTCGCTTTTGCCTATACTCGAGCCGCAGAGGTCGATGCATAAAGACTCGTCTTAATGAATAAGAAAAAAGCCGCATTTCGGCGGGACCTACCGTTCGGCGTTTGTAAAAATTCCATTCCAGTTTCCCTCGTCTTTGTCGTTGATGTTCATCTGCCGGCACTACGAGCCGCTGTGTGGCTGCTGGTGGGTCTCTAGAGTGATCCACAAGGCAGAATGGGACGAATGAGACTCGTAAGTGATTGGCGAGCCTTCATACACCAATTACAAATGCCTTTGAAAGCGCTAGTCGCCATATCCCACCCCTCCCCCCTCGCCCCAGACGGGTATGCTGCCTTTGTAACCTTTGCCTCTCATTCTATCCAGCCTAATCTTCCTGGGAAACACCCTTTTTATTTACTATACTCGTGTGCCTTAACTCTCTCTCTCTCTCCCTCTGTCATTAGTCAGCCATTCCCAACCCCAGTTCTGCGAAGGATGAAGAAGGATGTCCTTTTAACGACACGAACAGTTTACTCCCTCGAGGATTTAGGGTTTAGCAAGAATTTGGGCGGAGAGAAAGGAAATTATGTAGGGGGAGGCTATTTCCAGGTCCACCATAGATGGTCTCCAGGATTTCAATAACAACGACAACTGAAGTCTGTGTAGATTTGATGTAAACTTTGTTCAAAAATGTGAACCGGACACCGTCAAATTCAGCGGGATAACTACGTTCAGTTTTACCCCGAAAGGTTGGAAGTTGGATGCATTATTTCTGCCGTGTAAACGCATCTATCTCGAACACTTGTCAGGCTGATGTTTTATGGCTACCTGATACAAGGTTTCAGCCCGTGATTTCAACCCCTCCCAACGCTAAGGCTTGTGGTTTCGGGCACTTGGCGGAATTCGGAACTTTTTTGGACGTGATCTGCCGAAATTTGAGGGAGCATTTTGAACTTGTTACGAGATTCGGACTGGATGAATTCCGAAAAAAATAAGCGCCCTCCTCCTACACCCGTTTTCCTTACTTATTCTAGGATACTACTGCATGCTAATTCAGTAGTTCAGTGTGTGCCTGTGTTGTTTTCTTCATGTGATCCGCGTGCTGGCCCATGCCCCTGTTTAGAAGTTTTCTGTGTGTTCTGCCTTCTGTCCACTCAGTACGCTGCTGACACCCACCAGACGAAACGTTGGGTTCTGCCTGATCCCCTGAAAGGCCAAGTGCCCAGCTTTGTCGAGGACAAACCCAACTCTGTTGTGCACGTACTCATCGAGCCGTTGGATAAACAGGAGCATCAGGGTACTCTCACTTGCAAGATCATGAATTCCGTTGGCTTCGAGGAACGTTCCATCCGGGTCACTTTCATTCGTAAGTTTTTGCCATAAGCATTCCCTTTGCCGTGGAAGTAGCGTCTTACTGCTTATCAACGGCCTAGTGTTCACTAACCAGAGAGTTCGGGGTCATCCAGGTCTATGGGTTCATTGGAGCTTTCCTTGTGTGTTTTGTTTTAGAGAACTTTTTTGCTGTAAATTGTTCTTGCAGAAAACTCGCTGAGCGCTCCACCCGCATAGTGATTCGCGAAGCCTGTGAACCACCTGTATTGAAACCGATAGCTTTGCATGCTGGTCAGTAAAAATTGGTCTCTACAGCAGCAACTCCCGTATTTGTAGAATAAGTCTCGAATCTGCCGATAGAAAACCTCTCAGATGGTCTGGTCTTGTAAATTCCAACGGTCGCCATCACCACCACCATAACCACCACCACCACCACCACCACCACCAACACCACCACAACCTGAAACAGCATCGGGTCCTTATTAGCGGGGGCAAGCAGGGTTGGAGGTGAGTTTTGTCTGCTTCGGATTGTCGAGCGTCCGAAGGGCGCCTGTTAGTAAATGCAAGGGTGTGGGTGGCATCGTTTTTCGTGGCTGTAACAATATCACTTAGGGTTTTCCGCTGTTTTAGGTGGTCAGCATATTTTTTTGCGGGGGAAGGGGGTTAGAATTAACAGCAAAAACATTCCTCTGATGGACCGCGAGGCTCCTATTGTGTGTTTCCTGCAGTTAAAATCCTCCAGATGACGACTTAGCCTGTTTTTTGGTCTAGGATATGGAAATGCTGATGACTCCACAATCGCTTAGGATAATTTTTGCGATCAGGGATGACTTTCCTCGGCAACCCAGTTCGAAAATTTAGTCTATTTGCTGCAGACTACCTGTTCACGATGAATATGCGCTGTGGTGATCAAGGTGATATTCCAGTCACCTGCTTTGCCAATAATCGTTTTGCCAACTGGAGCCCTTCAGGCCGGTAGTATCCGCCACTTGCCAGGGATCTTATCTTTCGTAGCCTGGATACCTGGTAATAGTGTAAACGCTTCGGCTGATGTGACTTTACGAGAACCTGGGATGCAGTTCCAGCAGCACGTATATCAGGTTTGGGTGTTGGCTTGCCAGCTGTTGACTGGTTTGTTGTACGAATTACCCACGTACCACCAAGATCCGTATGCTCTCCGTCTCCTCACATAGCGCTCTCTCCATCGTCCCCAATTCCTTACGGCAGGAGGGTGCCCTTTTACAACGGTCAGACCGCGTGCGTTATCCTATCTCTGTTGCTGCATCTGCCTCTTCAACGTAAGCGGTAATATTAAAGCGTGGGGTACGAAACCGATGTCCATACACGCTGCTTTAACGACTGTCATAACTCAACTCACTAACACCTCTCCTTCATGATCTACATCTGTCTAACTTCCAACAGTTGGTCTCCAACACAGCATAGACAGTTACCACCCTCCTCTTATAACCTGGAATCACCAACACCATACCTCGTTCATTTTGAGCTACCTGCCATGGGGACCGGTTAGATAGCGTTTTTTGGTAGCAGACGCCGGCATGACATGCGAACAGGAAGTTAGGGTTAGGGTTACCGCTAAGGTTTGGGCCAGGGCTAATGTTGGGGTCAAGACAGGAGGAATATCTACCCTTCGTAGAATTTAGCGCAAGGCAACCTGAGTCATGTGCAGGGGATCGTTCCTATTTTCCCGGTCCTATCGGTTGAGTGGCAACTTCGACCAGTCTTTATCCGCTCTCCTACTAATCTTCGTAGCATGTGGTTCTTTTCTTACCCAGTGCCAACCAGCTTATATTTAATATTTTTTAGCTGAATTTGAGTTCGATATCCGCCCTCCGAACAAACAAGACGTTATACTGGCGCAGAATATATCCATCAACTGCACTGCACGACCCTCTGAGCTCGTACCCATGATTGTCTGGAAGTACTCCGATGAGAGTAAGCACTCCCCCACCCCCTATTTTCACCGTCCTACAGACGGACGTCCTTAAAAGTACTGCTTGTCAGTCGTTGATGTCGGGTGTCATTTTATTATATTTTTTCTAACCGGTCTACCTTTGATGTCTAGCGCTGTTTGGGCGCAGCCCCTAATATCACTGAAAATGGCATCGAATTCGCGTGTTCGAATCCTTATCGAACTCTATTAACCAATCACAGCTCACACATTTCCTGCCCGGGCGCATCACGAGATTCCGAGTCCAACCTACGACCAGTCACGTGCCAATCTTCAGGTGATTTGCTAGTCGAATTAGGACTCACTTCGTCGCTAGAGGAACTTTCCAAGTGCGAAACTGAGACCAGGAGGTGCAAGTTGCGAGTTTCGTTGAAAGAAAACGATAGTCAGTAGAAGAAAACACCGGAAAAGACAACGCCTGTCGATGATTCCGTCGGCGACCATCAACAAGTCGATCGATACATTCAGAGCAGCACGTTTGGACAGCCGCAGATTGACGTGGTGGTCAACCGATAAACGCGCTTCGCAGGTGCTGTAAGGCGTGCTCTTTCAACGAAGTACAATACTAGCTAAGACATGGCAAATCACTTAATCTAAAAAAGAACAATAAACAAACACTAGTACTTTTTTCTTGCACAACTCTGCGCATAGAAACAGCAACATAGTCAAAACATTAGTGGGTTGCAACAGTTGACGACTTGGATTCGAATGCACTCCGGAATGATCGGCAAGTGTGACCCCGAGACGACTGGTGCAGGACTTCCTGAGACCGTACCTCCACTCTTAGGCAATTTTTCTCTCTCTTCCTTCACAAGGTACCGGAGATTTGAAGGAGTTGTCGAGCCTCACGGAACGAACTGACGGACGCATCTACCAAAAGGAAAATGGCACCCTGGTTATCTCGCAGGTTGAGGAGTCCGATCCCCGAAAGTTCCTCTGCTTCCTTACCCCCAAGGAATCCTCCACAGCCACCCCGATCAGCGTTGCTGTAAATCTCGAGGTTCATGGTAGGTTTATTGTAATAAGTCTAGCCTAAATTGAGAACAGCCAGGATATCCTTGTTTGTTCCGTACTCTTCTCTCGCTCACGCCGTGGATTCACTTTAATTTTACCATCAGGATGTTGACGAGATTTTTTCCGAATCCTGTGCGTTTTTGCCTCTGTGAGCATAGCTAGTAGGTTTTTGTATGAAATCCCTTCCATCCTGTCACTGTACCCTGTCCATAACCACTGATACACGTGAAACGACGACTTTTAGGAAGCGTTTGGGAATAAAACGATTCCATACTTGAAGCAAGAAACCGCCCCCTCCCCCTTCTACGCGCCAACTTCCTTAACCTGTCTTTGAGAGTTGCTCGAAGAGTTCACCCAAAACGTCTGTCGAACGCAATTCTTGTTTTTGGGGTCGAGTCTTACCCCTGTCAGATAAAAAAACTGGCGGAGAGCATGCAGGAGACCTTCACGGTTGAGAGAGGCTGGCCGCTACCATACACACATACGCCGTCGTCGTCAGTTCGACCGTCATAATCCTAAGATGTCCACCGTATGATCCACAGAAAGGTGATGCGGGGATGGTGACTAGCGCGTGAATTAGTTTGAAGTGATAGTAGACTTGCACAGTATCTACCGCACTCTCTTCCCTTACCGGCCTGTGCCCGGTGGTGGGGTCGGGCGCAGATGAATAATCTCCCACGGAGTGGGAGAGAGGGGTGCAGCATGAGCCTGCACCTACGCGTGCCTATATCAGGCACGCGCACCCCCCATGTTCGGCATTTGTTATGGGACCTTGTTCCAGGTAATAACTCCTACTGTCCCTCGATTTGGCCACCGTATTGGTCCCGGGCATCTACCACGCAGCCCGTTTTATCCGACGTTGTCCACCGTATGCGCCTTTGCAAGTGGCACAGGAACGGAGCTTTGATCGTGAATTAGATTAAATCGAAAGTAGAGTTGCTCTGCGTCTACCGCACTCTCTCCCTCCCCCACCTGGGCCCGATGTCATGAACAAGTCAAGAAGGCCGAAGGCGGGGGAGGGTGCAGGTAGCTGGTGCGGCTGGAGCCGAACTCTTGTTAGTCTCATCAGGATCTTATTTATGGCCTGCATCCAGTCTGTTTGGTTCAGCTTGGGACAGAGGGTCACACCGTCACCGCTTAGGGGTCGAACTATGCACCATCTAGTGAAATTGCCGGAGCCGTCCGGCAAATCTCCCTCCCTTTGTTATTAAACTTGAAGGTCAAAAGAAGAAGAAGAAGAAGAAGATACCTGACGTTTCGGCCACTATCAGGCGCCATGTAATGAGGCCGATAGGCCCGCTGCCACGGCCAGCAAACGTCTGGAGTGGTTTGCCGACTCTGGTGCAGTTGCGGGCAAAGCAACTGCGTCAGAGAAACTGGGAGACCAATCCTCACCTGGATGTCCGAACACACGGCAGCACGTTCTTTACTCACTCCCTACATTGTATTCTTCTTTTTCAGTCCCCGCCCGCATCGAGCCGCTGTATGACGTGGACCAGGTACGAGGCTCGAAGTTCAATCTGACCTGCATCGTTCACGGCGACGCAAACCAGCTGCGAGCAGAGTGGCACTATCGGGCCTCTCCGAAGCAGAATTGGCGACTCATTGACCAGCCCTGTGTGGTGCCCGCAAGCCTCCAAGAGGAACCTGTCCTCGCACCACCCTTTGAGAATGTTGACTTTTTAACCGACCCCGATGCCTGCCACAATCTGGCCGCGGGGCGTTTTGAAAGCGGCGTCGTATTTCGTCAGGTGAGTGTTTTAGTCCATCATTTCACAGAACGCCTTCCTTGATTAGTCCAGACGGCAGGGGCTTTAACATCCACCAAGCCCTCCACCACTGGCGCCCCAGCGACCGGAACATGTGCACATGCAGCCCCTAGAACAGCCAATCATAGGTACCCGAAGACTGCAATCACTCAGTCAACTTGGCATTGACTTCGTCTAACGTGACTCATTCATGCCCGCATCTCGCTCGCAGACAGGAGTGGGTGCAGTCCTGTAGCGGGTCACTCGTCGGGGTTTCTGACCGCCGCCAAGCGTCTGTACACGCCTCCTGCTGGTGTCTTTCCGCTTTTCCTCCGAAACGGAGTAATGATGGGATATGTGGCCCTACCTAGGCTTTAAATCGAAGGAATACCGCTTCCCTTGCGCCTAGAGGTCTCGAGGTTAGGATTAGGGCTAGGGTTAACGATTAGGATTATAGGTTAGTCTATCAATGTTGCTTACTTTACAGTAGCTGTCCTAACTCATGAAATCCATCAGATTTAATGAGTTACGGCCCGTTACGCGAAATCAGCGCACGGTGCGTCCACCAAAGTTTTGCATCAATAAAGCACCGATCGTTAGGAAAAATGAGGCTTGTTATAGTTTACAAATTAATATTAACTTATCTAAAAATACTAATTTATTTAGAAAAGGTACGGATTATGAAAATGTGAAAAATCGACCTAGTTTAGTAAACTGAAGTTTTAAATGTATAGGAAGCCTGTCCATGCAATTAAACGAGTGAATAAAGCAGAAAAAGCCGAAATACTTTTGAAAATAGTCTTTTTCAGAGTTTTGTACATACATATTCCTCTCGATTAAACGCAACGTAAAGTATGGCCGTCATCAAGCAGCCTAACATGAAAGTGTATATTCCAACACCGTTTCACGAGAATTGGTAGTTTTTCTTCCGTTTGTACATTGCCTTAGATTTTTTTGACCAAGGAAAGCAGATTTTTGCTTCATTGCGCCGATAGGGACGTCACATTAATATAATATTTCATAAGCTTACATGTTCACAGGCCGGTCACTGACTAACAAATTTAAATAGAATCGTCAGGTTCAATTGTAAAAGTACCATTTTGTGTATCTAAACATGACAATTCTATGTTTAAATTTCTCTACAACTACTTCGGGTTTTCTATTACGATGAGTTGCAGATATTTTTGAAATGAGGTGAATTCTTTACGATTTTCAGTGTCTTCAGTCGACTGCCGATAAATGTAGATTCCGTTCGATGTGTTTGGTAAAACCTTCAAAATAAGATATTTCTTAAAAGTATTTACCGAAGTAGTGAATTTTTGGACGTTCGTTCCAATGCAGATGGCCGTCTGGGTCATATTTGTAGACTCAATCAAAAATGAAAACTCGCTGCCAAGATAAATGAACGTCCACAACAAAAGCCGGGAAAATATATGCCTATAATTAGTTAAAAAAAACGTTCTATAATAAGTTACCTTTTTTAAAAAACGCTTTAATTAGATGCTTCGCTGTCAAATGCCTGCGTAATTAATGTTTTTCCAAAGTGAAGTCAAGGAAAAATTGGGACAATTTGACCGGTTTTTCGACTGCGCTGAAAAGTAGGGATAACATTTCTGTTGAAACTTAAAGAACTCATTTTTCTCTTTCTATTGGAGCGTTTTTCGATACATTTGCTTACTTCTCAGTCTAGTTCTAAAATTTCAAACACACAAGACAGTGGTCGAATGTATACAGTTTTCGGCCCCTTCCGTTTCAAGTTTCCTTATTCATTTATAGTCCACTGCAGACTGAAATTGTCTTGGCAGGCTTCGCGTACACCGTGACAGCGACAAGTGGCGGTGTGTCATCGCGTCTCGTATATATGCGCGTTTAAGGTCCTAACTATGGGTGTGGTAAATCAAAGTACATTCACAAAAAGTTTATTACAGCATTTTTTTGGTACAAAACGTCATAGCTTTGCGAAACTTGCTTTTTTAAACTAAATATGCCCTCATTTTCCCGAAACCAATGTGATCTCTCAAACTTGCATTCACCTGATTTTCGTGAAAACAAAACAAACTTTTCCGTTCTCCGAAGGGATATATTCCAAATTGTTCTGGCTTATATTTATTTTCATTCATAGTACTGTGCAAAAGAGCAAATTTTTATTATCTGTAGCTTTCAATGGCGTAGGAAAACTCCTGGATAGCAAGAAACGTCGGATTATGCCCCTTTTAGCCCCGTGTTTCCAGCAATAAACTGATCAGAAGTGAACTCTTTATTATTAAACAGCTTTTTGTGCATCAATTTAATAAAACAAACAGAACTAACACCTTAAAATGCCTGCCCTGTTACTACCTAAAATGCTGATATAGACATTTAATGAGCTAGGCAATCTACTGTATATGGTCTGTCTGGATGTTACTATAGCGTGACTTATAGCGGTGATTAACTGGTTTAGTTACTACCCGGTAGTCTGCCCCGAAATGGTATCCGTCGCTAAGAGAGAAAAGCTGAGTGGAATACCGAAAAACTCACTACGAATCGCAGGCCGTCATAAGTACAACTGTGGTCTTTTTTGTGTGGAGATGCACCTGCCGAAGAAAACGATGGCGCTCCAGTACAGCATTATCAGCACCATGGCTCTTGCACTGAGGGTCCATGGGTGTTTGGAGTGTGTCAGGGTACTTCTGTTAGGTACTTCTGCATACACAAGCGAGATACAGAGGCGTTTTTCCCTATCATTTAACGAAAAGTAGAAGCAGGTGCAACAATATATTCTGACGAATGGCTAGCTTATCGACGACCTAATCATACTGGGTAAGATTACAAAACCCTCAATCACCAGGAAATTACGTTGATCCGAATACAGGTGCGCACACCCCGCACTTGGTTAGACAGGAATATTGCAATTTTTTAAAAAAATTAGCAGCGTTCGACAGCATTTACTGCAGGGGCATTTGGACGAACACTGCTGGCGTGTTTTAAAGGGATATGGATACCACTTTGTGGCACTCCTACGCGATATTAATGTCGTTTTTTGCTTAATTGTTCTTATTTCATTCAGATTCAGTTTTCACCATACAAACGAAACATTTGAAATCTGATTCTGATGTTTGACCAGTATCTCTTAGGGTGGGAATTGCGCTCTAGTGGAACACCGATGGTAAGAATCACGCCAAGCTAGCACTGATTTCTGTCCTCCGAGAGGTAGTTTGAAGCTTAGAGAATCTGATGTGTTCGGAGTCCGGACCTAAAAAAGGCTCTAACGCGTAGACACACCGCAAAGGGGTCGAATATATTCTCCCGTCTGTTTCTTGTCCTCTGCGGCAGGTATCTGCGTTCAAACCAAACGGACGCGGAATGGAACGCCAACTGCAGTTTGACTCCCTCAAGGATGTCCACATGGGCGAGTACATGTGTCGAGCTTCCAACCTTTATAACCTGGACTCTGAGGGCAATCGAGTTGAGGTGGAAGAGCAGCTGCGATTGACCGTCATCTGTAAGTGCACAGTGTGTGTGTGTGTGCGTCGGGGTATCTTCCGTACTTAATATGACCTGCCGAATAGAACAGTACCCCTACCCCCGTCTTCCTTGTGTATGCAGCATTGCTTATGTCTCCTTTCGACACTAACTCGCGAGGTACGACCTTTTTTCGTCCCCATGTACAGCGGCCCCCGATCCCGTCATGTTTGTGCAAAATAGTTCCCGAACCTCGGCCACAACGATTTCTTTCGCATGGCAACCACCGGCGCACGACGGAAACAAGCCCATCAAGATGTACAGTATTCGCTACTACCAGCCGGATGCTGCCGTCGATTCTCCAAATCAGGGGGTGAGTCCGTATATATATATATATATATATATATATATATAACCTGGGTGCTGCAGCATCCACTGTCGACTGTATGTTTCCTTTTCATCCCCGCGCGCAGCCAAGCAGCCACCTTGACGTCCCTGCGACCCAACACCAGGCTACCCTGGAGGGACTGCGGCCGTACACCAAGTACCATATTGTAGTGACGGCTGTCAACGAGGTGGGCGTCAGTGTGGAGAACTCATTGGCATTGACCACCCAGGAAGCTAGTGAGTGCCCCCTTGCCTCCTCCTCATCCTCCTCCTCCTCCTCCTCCTCCTCCTCCTCCTCCTCCTCCCGCTTCCCCAGTCTTGATGTTGCTTCTCTTCCCACACTACCACTGCCTCATGTCTCCCCTGCCTACGCCCCACCCCCTGCTCCTACCAGAACCCGAAGGCCCGGTGGAACTTTTGAAGGCCAGCGGCGTCGCCTCGGATACCATTTCGGTGACTTGGAGATTACCGAAACCGGAGCACCGCAATGGCAACGTGGATCGTTATTGGATTTGCCACCAGCGTGTCGACGACAGCAATATACAACTGGCTGATGCAGCCCAACTTCTCTGGCCTGCCGAGCTCACCTTCGAGGAGCCCAGGTCAGTTTTTGCATGCCCATCCCTGTTCACTCTTCTTAACTTACCATTCTCTATATCAGCCCTTGTTGTGGTAGGCTTGCCCGCTCTTTAGGGTCCTCCTCCTCCTCCTCCTCCTCCTCCTCCTCCTCCTCCTCCTCCTCCTCCTCCTCCTCCTCCTCCTCCTCCTCCTCCTCCTCCTCCTCCTCCTCCTCCTCCTCCTCCTCCCTCCTCCTCCTCCTCCTCCTCCCCCCTCCTCCTCCTCCCCTCCTCCTTCTTTCCCCTCTTATGCCCTTTCCTGCTATTGTCAACTACTCATTAGTGTAAGAAGCAACCTTCCCCTGCTTATCATTTTTGTTATTTTCCGAATTCTCCTGTGTAGCATCATGAATGTGGGAGGTACCTCGCATGTACGTTGCTCCCTGCTTCACGGCCAACACGACATGGAGCTGACTGGCCTGCCCAAGTTCACCACTTACGCTATCCGAGTGATTGCTATCAACAGCAAGGGCCTATCGCCGCCCGCCTTTGCACTGGCCCGTACATTGGAAGACCGTAAGCCAACTGCATTATATTTACTTTTCCTCCTCTCTTGCCTATATCTGACGCTTGAACGACTGGCGTCCATGGGGCATTTGGATCGATTCCTTCTGATTCCGTTTGCCGATTTATTTTCTGCCTTAGTCCCGCAAGCGCCGCCGACCAACGTCACCTGCTCCACCCAACAGCACAGCATCACCGTGTCCTGGGATCCGCCCGACTTTGAGACAGTCAATGGCATCCTCACGGAATATCTCGTCAACTACTATATCGCCAATGATTTCGGAGGTACGTGCCTACCGGCCCCCACCCCTCCACTCCACTCCCCTCCTCTCTGTCCTTGTCTCACCAGTTGTCTACTCTTTGTCCTTCATTACCACCTTCAACGTCGTCTTTCTCTCCATCGCTCTTCAGACGAGACCCACTCTGTGAATCAGGTAGTCAAGGGCCAGACCACAGTGACTTTGGCGGGTCTTCTGGCCAACACAAACTACACCGTCCAGGTAGCGGCTAGTAATCGCAAGGGACGAGGCCCCCTATCTCCGAGGAAGTCCTGCTTCACAACCGAAGCTGCTCCTGATGCCCCTGGTAATCAGAATCCTATTTTTTTTCCATTTCTACCTGACAGGCGTTTGTCGTGGCGGCTTGACAAAGCTCTGGCAGAATCGGCGGTCTTATGCTCCAGTCCTTCTGACTGTTGGAAGTTTATAAGAAACACCGAGAGCCAAAACTAATAAGCCTTAAATTATCGTTAGACTGCAGGCATCGTGACTGCTATGTGCGAGATAAAGTAGAGGAAAGCGGTAGGCTCGATTGCGTGAACACCGGCTGGCGACAGACAACACACAGCCAAACCCCCAGGTTACTGGACTTGCTGAGGAGGAAAGAGACATCTTCGATTTTCCTAATGAAAATACTCCTGGCGGAGGCGTTATGCGAACCGAAGAGTGACATCGATTCGGAGTGACGTGAATATCACTGATGCCTTGAAAGCCCACAGGACAGCATAAATGCCGGCTAAAATAGATGTTCTATCTCGTAAAGTATCGCCGAAATTCCGAAATGTGTTTCCGATCAGAAAAGATTTATTAAGTAGGTTTGTATTACTAATAATCGTGCAACCTAATCCTAGGATATTTCAGCCAGAAATGGATGACGGTTTTAAAACGCGCTGCTTTCTGACCGGCTGCAGAAACGCTCTGAAAAAATGATCAATTAATTAGTATGGGTTGTTCCCATTTATCTTCTATGCCTTCACAAATCCAGTTATATTTTATAGAAAACGTGCGCACAAATATTCTTTATAGTACTCATTTTTTAGAAACTCACGCGTGTTGCTCCAATTATATATTCGAAGGAAGCCTATCTTCGGTTGGAATAAGTACACCGAGGGATCATTCTGTTGTTGCTTTTCAAAGCTGAACCATTTTCCAGCATAGTTTGCATTCGCTTGTCTCCCATCACACAGCAGTAAACTTAATGCCTATGTGACACCGTGTGGTAAGACCATGTGAAGACGATGGATGAGAAGGTGATATTTCTTCTACAGTTTTTGCCCCCTTCATATATATATATATATATATATATATATATATATATATATATATATATATATGACATTGTATAATCAATATATTAGATTTATATATGAAAGCTTAATAAACCCTTTCAAACATAAACCTTATTAATCTTTCCAACACTTCTTGTTCTCTTAACTGTACTATACACTCTTACATATGCATAAAGTAATAAAATATAGAAGATCCCGCAGAATAACGAAAATCTGTAGAACTTATCCTAGGGGAAAGCCCGCAAAGTACAAACTTAGCGAAAAGCAAACCACGCATTGACGAAGGATTACTATACACCGTTTTAAATATCAACTAATATAGCAATTTTGCCTCGGAAATTGTTCTTCGTTCCCCGTGTGGCTTCATACCGTCTCCGTATGACATCGCTCTCAAAATTTGAATAGAGGAGGAGCCAGGACCCAATAAAAATTATCGATGTTCGGAAAAAGCGTGAGGTGCGCACGCACGCGTTAGCGCTCGCCGCTCCTCATCCAATCAGATTCCATTCGCCCTATTGTTGTTGTCTTGTTATTTTTACGTCGCTGACACTTCCTCCACGCCCTTCTCCCCCCCCCCCCATCCAAAACAAACAGAAAAGGTGAAGGCAATGCCCTACAATGAGAGCTGTGTCATGGTCTCCTGGTCCCACCCTAGCCGACCGCAGGGAGTGACTCGTTTCTACTGTATTTATGCCATTCGTCAGACCGGTGGCAGTCATGCGCGACTCCGGGAGAAATGCGTTCCACCAGACTTCTCAAAACCCTACAATTACTACCTATACTGCAGTAAGTATCCCTTCCTAGACCGTCTATTTGCTGACTTTCGTTGCCTTTTATTGTGTCTGTTGTTGAACCCGAACTTGTTTCCTGACTTAGAATTATCCAGCTTGAGGAGATGGGTTGTTTATGTAAGTATTTTTGGGCTATGAACAGGGTGCATAACGTCTCCAGCCTTCGAAAATGACTCGTGTGTTCAATATGACGCCTCACCCAACGACTTGCGCTGCCGATGCGCGCTGTACCAAAACCGTTTCAAAATCGCTCACGGCGCGCGTTTACCGGGCTGCGCGGAATCCGTGCTAACACATACCTTCTGTCCAGACGTATGCTTTAACATCGCGTCAGCCTCTGCGCCCAATCCAGCTTGTTTACAGGCTCGGACAGTGACAGGTGGAAAGTAAATTAAAGACCGACACTGGGAGACTCTATCATCGCATCATATCCGCGCATTCCTCAGCGTAATAATTCCAACTTAAATGAATCTACTGCAACGCACTAACAGTGATGATATCTTGGAAGGTGTTAACTTCTTCTTTTTCAGTTATACTACTACTACTACTACTACTACTACTACTACTACTACTACTACTAATACTAATACTACGACGACTACTACTACTACTAATACTACTACTACTACTACTACGACTACAACTACTACTACGACTACTACTACTACTACTACTACTACTACTACTACTAATACTACTACTACTACCATTACTACTACTACTAATAATACTACTAGTACTACTACTACCAATAATACTAATAATACCAATAATACTACTACTAGTGCTACAAGTGCAGCTTAAACTACTAGTTCTACTACTACTACTAGTACTACTACTACTAATACTAGTACTACTACTACCGCTACTACTACAAGTACTACTATAACTACTACTTCTAATATTACTAGTACTAGGACTACTACTACTACTACTACTACTTCCATTACTACTACTACTAATAATACTACTAGTACCACTACCAATAATACTACTAGTACTACTACTACTAGTACTGCTAAAACTACTATTTCTACTACTTTTTCTACTACTATTACTACTACTACTACTTCTACTACTACTACTACTACTACTAATACTAGTACAACTACTACCGCTACTACTACAAGTACTACTATTACTACTACTTCTAATACTACTAGTACTAGTACTACTACTAATACTACTACTAATACTACTAGTACTACTAAAACTACTAGTACTATTATTACTAATACTACTACTAGTACTGCTACTACTTCTACTGCTACTACTAGTACTGCTACTGCTACTTCTAGTACTACTACTACTACTACTGCTACTACTACAGGTACTAATACTACTACTACTACTACTAATGCTACCACTACTAATACTACTAGTACTACTATTACTACTACTACTACTACTACTACTACGACTACTACTACTACTACGACTACTACTACTACTATTAGTAGTAGTACTGCTTCTACTACTAGTACTAGTACTACTACTACTACTACTACTACTACTACTACTACTTCTACTAGTACTACTACTACTACTACTACTACTAAAGATATCACCATCTTTCGGACTTTCAAGCCTAGTAGATTTTGGTTTATTTGGCTTTTCTGGCGAACTGCAGAGGATTTTCGTCTGAAGTTGGCAGCCCAATGGGTGAGTTTAGATCTTTGCTTGCCTCATGCTGACTTAGGGAATCGATGATGAGCTTCTTCGCTTTTAATATCTTCGGAGTAATTTGGAGGAGATCCTTCGGAGCAAAGTTTTTTGGGCTTGTACCGAACATTGATTTGCATATTTGAGCTGAAGTCGGTCAACTAATGCGGCATATTGACATATTCTTAGTAGACAGGTGGTGATGTCATACAAGTACTAACTAAAAGCATTTACGAGAGATTTGCCTCACCAATTACTCCATATCTTAATATGTGTCATGGATTAGCAGACTAAGTTTATATATATATATATATATATATATATATATATATATATATATATATATATATATATATATATATATATAGTACTCTTTATTATCTCTCTCTCTCTCTCTCTCCCAGATCTTGAACTGCATGTACCGTACAACATTTCTGTTCTGGCCAAAAATCGATTTGACGGCCGACCGGCCTCTATCGCTCCCGTCTCGCCGGCCATCGATTGTAAGTCGTACCGTCCTCCCTTCCCCCTCCGCATTCGTGCGCTTCCTTGTTATTTTCGGCGGTGTTCTTAAGGTTCCTCACATCTTCTAAACTATTGGTTTTACATACTCTCTCAGCACCCATCTCTATTATCTCCATCGGCGGAACGATTGTCGCTCAGGAGAATATGCGTGTCAGCATGGACTGCCTCGTGATTGGTGGATTTCCTTCCAAATGGAGGAGTACCAATGGCCTAATGGAGTAAGTACGGGGTTCTTTCATACCCCACTACCAGCACCACCACGTTTTATAAGGCAGGAGGAGACGACTGACAGAATAACATTACGCAACAAAGACTAGGGAGACTGTAATGACTATTTATAGCTTCTTGGCTGTCAGACCGGGGTTCTGCAACCGCTGGGGTTCGAACTCGTGACCTGCTGGTTAGAAGTTCAATGCCCTAACGATTGGGCCAGGGGCTGGTTTTCCTGTCGATTCCGATCGGGCAAAGGGCGCTCACCGATCGCATTGCAAGACACTTTCCGTTGTGCCTTGAGGCTCATAAGCCAGAAACGGCCATTCCAGTTGCCCTGGTCTTTGGCCGTCATGCAATGCTGCCTATATTACTAGCCGCTGTGCGCTGCTGGCGGGGCTCAAGTGTGAGCCCCAAGACAGAACGGAACGAGGGAGTCCAGTAACCGATCGGTTTGTGAACTGTCTTGCGTCGTACAAAGTTGGGCTTAGGTTATAGAGTACTTGTATTTTGATGTAGCCCAACATTTAAGCGAAAAATACTTATTCAGACGCCAAATATGACAGTTGCGGCGCAGATACCGTTAGCTTTCAATACTTTCAAGAAAGCTCTATCGTAGATAAAAGACGATACTATTCCATACTTCGAGGAAGACTTCGGTAGATTGTGTTGCTACGTGACTGTATACATTAGAACAGAAAAAATGGAACTCAGGGTGACGAGTACAAGCTGACGGCTAAAATTCAAATATATATATATATATATATATATATATATATGATGATGATAGTGTGGGGTTCACCGATCTGGTAAAGGAACACGTATGTTCCGTCGTGCCTTGGAGCTCACTTTAGAGCCCGCTCGGGCAGTCGCATTGCAACTTAAGGTATATGCTGATAAGGTGGAACCGACAAAGACAAGGGAGACCGGAATGGCCATTTCTGGCTTATTAGCCGTCATCAGCCAGTCATACCCAATCCCAGGTGTGGATCACCCGAGATTCGAACCCGCAACCTTTGATCATTGAGTGTAACACTCTACCATGGTGCCACGGGCCCGTTGTTTTGTCGGTTGCGATCGGGAATATGAATAATGATAGTGTGGGGTTCACCGATCTGCTTACGGAACGCGTATATTCCGTCGTGCCTTGGAGCTCACCTTAGAGCCCGCTCGGGCAGTCGTATTGCGACTTAAGGTATATGCTGATAAGGTGAAACCGACAAAGACAAGGGAGACCGGAATGGCCATTTCTGGCTTATTAGCCGTCATCAGCCAGTCATACCCAATCCCAGGTGTGGATCACCCGAGATTCGAACCCGCGACCTTTGATCATTGAGTGTAACACTCTACCATGGTGACACGGGCCCGTTGTTTTGTCGGTTGCGATCGGGAATATGAATTATGATAGTGTGGGGTTCACCGATCTGCTTACGGAACGCGTATGTTCCGTTGTGCCCTGAAGCTCACACTAGAGCCCTCGCAGACGGTCACATAACGACGTGTAGCATACGATGTTTAGGTGGAACGGACAGACAAGGGAGAACGGAATGGCCATTTCTGGCTTATTAGCCGTCATCAGCCAGTCATACCCTATCCCAAATGTGGACCACCTGGGATATGCACTCGCGACCTTCGTTAATTGAGTCAAACGCTCTACCATTGAGCCGCGGGCTCGTTGCTTTTTCGGTTGCGATCGGGAATATGATGATAGTGTGCGGCTCACCGATCTGATTAAGGAACATGTATGTTCCGTCGTGCCCTGGAGCTCACACTAGAGCCCTCGCAGGCGGTCGCATAACGACGTGTAGCATGTGATGTTTAGGTGGTGCTGACAAAGACAAGGGAGACCGGAATGGCCATTTCTGGCTAATTAGCCGTCATCAGCCAGCCATACCCAGCTCCAGGCGATGCGGCGCCCGAGGCTCGAACTTGCGACCTGTTGGACAGAAGTCCAACGCTCTACCTACCGCGTCACGAGCTCGTTGTCTTGCCAGTTTCGATTTTGGAATATTAACAATGGTAGTTGTGCACTCACCGATCGGTTACAGGACTCACTGGTCAAGGTAATGATTTCAGAAATTATGAGTTGCAAGAGGTGAAGTTAAATTATCCGGACATTACTTTTTGGTTTCAGAACCGAAATTTCAATAAATATAGATATGCTGGGGTACCCACTGTGCAGCCGAACTCCTCGTTGCTGCATCATGCAGCAGCGGCAACATCGGTGAAACATATGTTTGGAGTTTTAGCTATTATCTATGTCTGGATTACGGCATGCCGTCTTTGCCATATACAGTAACTACCCTATCTCATGCAATCCATGTGATTTTATGAAATAGGGCCCGTTATGCGAAATCAGCGAACACCGCGTCCTCCAAAGTTTGGGGTTTAACAATTAATTACGTTAGTTAGAAATACTATTTTTTTAGAAAAACGGCAAGTTCCGAAAACGTAAAAAATTGGATTTAGTTTATTAAACTAAATGTACAGAATGTTTGTCCATGTTAAAAAACGAGTAAATAAAACATCCCAAGTAGAATTACTTTTGAAAATAGTCTTTTAGTGTATATTCCGCGGAAGTTGTCTTCCAGATTAAGGGCAATGGAAAGTATGGCCGTTAACAAACAGCCTAAATTTCGAGTATATGTTACAGCACGGTTTCACGAGAATAGCGGCCTCCTCTTCCGTTTATACATTGCTTAAGATGCGTTTGACTAAAAAAAACAGATTTTCGCTTGGTTGCGCTGGCATGGACGTCAGAGGAATAAATATTTCATAAGTTGACATGCTGACAGGCCGTTCAGTGAGTAATAAATTTAAATGGAATTGTTAGGTGAAATCGTAAACGTACCATTATATGCATATTAAGAGGACTTTCCTTATATTAAATTCCTTCATAAGTACTTCTGGTGTTGGATTACAATGCGTTTCAAATCTTCCTTGAAATGATGGTAAATACTTTACGTTTTCCTGTTTTTTCTGTCTATCGCCCGTAACTTTATATTTTGTTGTATGTGCTTATCAAAGCCTTCAAAATAAGATATTTCTTTAAGGAATTTACTGAAATAGTGAGTTCTGAGACAGTCTTTCTAATGCAGATGGCCGTTTGGGTCATATTTATAGACGCACCCAAACATTAAAACTCGTTGCCGAGAAGAATTAACGCCCAAAACATAATGCGACAATTAATATGCCTAAAATCGATTCAAAAACTCTTATAATAAGTCGCCTCTCTAAAAAACACTTTAATTAAATATTTCGTTGTTTCATGTCTGAGTACTTAGCCGTTTTCCAAGATCAAGTCAAGGGAAAAATGGGGACGTTCAACCGGTTTTTGACTTCGCTGAAATGGGGTGAATTCTGTACGATTTTCAGTGTCTTCAGTCGACTGCCCATAAATGTACATTCTGTTCGATGTGTTTAGTAAAAACCTCAAAATAAGATATTTCTCAAAAGCATTTAAAGAAGTAGTGACTTTTTTGGGCATTCTAATGCAGATGGCCGACTAGGTCATACTTGTAGACTCGATCACACATGAAAAATCGCTGCCGAGAAAAATGAACGTCAAAAACAAACGCCGGGAAAATATATGCCTATGATTAGTTATTAAAACTTTATATAATAAGTTGCCTTTTTAAAAAGCGCTTTAATTAGAGGTTTCACAGTCGAATATCTGCGTACTTAACGTTTTTACAAGGTGAAGTCAAGAAAAAACTGGGAACGTTTGACCGGTTTTTGACTTCGCTGAACGGTAGGGATACGTTTGTTGCTGAAAATTAAAGAACTCATTTCTGTCTTTCTATTGGAGCGTTTTTCGATATATTTATTTACTTCTCAGTCTAGTTCTAAGATTTCAAAGCACAACCGAGTGGCCGAATTTATACTACGATTTTGTGAAGAAATATCAATCTTCTGCCCTTTCCGTTTCTATTTTCTGGGTTCATTTATAGCCACCTGCAGATAGATATTGTCTGGACATCTTTCGCCTACGGCGTGTCCGAGAAAAAATGACGGCATAAGGCGGCTTTTCCTTTACAGTCCCAATTATCGGTGTGGTAAAACAAAATACATTCAAGAATTCAAACAGAAAGGTATTTTGAACGACGCGGCTGCTCAGGCACCAAAACCAATGACCTGGCGAACCCTCCGCCACGTGAAACATGTTCCCGAAGTTGTCGAAAGACAGCTAAGAAAACACCAGATACAAGTAGCACATCACCCCGGCTTGTACACCCTAAGGACAGGGTTGGCAATCTTTATAGAAAAGGTGTTGTCTACAAAATCCCATGTTCCAGTTGTGATGCCGTTTATTGTGGGCAAACTGAGAAATCCGTCTCAACCCGCATACTCGAACATCAGTTAGCGGTCAGCAGACGAGACCACCTATACCAGGTTGCCATGCCCAGACTGGACACCGGGCATAAATTCGTATGCGAGAGCGATCGGATAGTGGGCACGTACCCAATGAGAAAAAGCCGTGAATTCCTGCAAGCAATGCACTCAGATGAGGCATGCATAAATCGGCGCATCGACTTAGATGCCCCATACATAATCCTCAAGGATCATTTCAAATGCGCACGGCCTATCATGACAAACTGCACTTAATGCGTAATGGCGCAAGCATCGCCCAACCGTAGCATTTTCTGTTAGACACGGTTAATTACTTAATTGTTCTTGTACACATCCCAAAGTCTGATGACGAGCTGGGGCAACAGTTTCGAAAATTTACGCATTAAACTTTGTATATTCCCAACGAATCTCATCTCTTATAATTAAATATCTTGGAATGCCCGTATATATATACTCCTGTTCTCGTGCACTTTAATGCGTGTAGTATCTTCTTACCGGTTTAGTGATGTTATTAACCTGGAAAACGGAACCCTGCTGATCGAGGCAGTTAAACAGCACCACTCGGGTCAATACGTTTGTGAGGCCCGTGAGGATTCAATTTCCTACGATCTCAAAGTCCAAGGTGCGTTTTGTTCTCCCTGAAGTGGAACCTGCGCTGCCGTACCGGTAGATGCGCGTTTCTCTCTCTCTCTCTCTCTCTCTCTCTCTCTCTCTCTCTCTTTTCTTGCATATACTTTTTTCATATAGTCTTTCCTTTTCATGCTAACACACTGACGCCTTTTTTTCTTCTCCTTTATGGGTCATCCTGGAATTCAGAAATATCAAACGGTAAGTGTACGTCAGCAATCTAGCTGTTTTTAACCTGTCCACGCACATTGACTGCTTGAGTCTTTGAGACACAATGACTGCCTGTGCCCTAGCCACCCCACAACCACCAGGCAACAATGAAACACGGACAGGGGTGTCCTCCTGCGGAGTATTTTGTTAGGGATAGTCGGTATCGTCAAACCTCCCCCGGCTGGCCCTCCAATTCCCAAACCAGTTTAAAAGTAAATCACAGCGCCCCTGGGTGACTCGTTCACTGACTGCTTTTGGGGCGAGATCTGGGGCTGTAGGCTGAGAGTCCTCGCAGGCCCCCAGGTCCTACCGGCGTCCGCCGATGCCGAACTGCCCACACAGTGGGTTTTGCCGGCAAAAACTCACCAAGTACTGATTTCCGCTCGGTCTGCCATGGTCTGTGAGGATCGTAAATCAGATTGTCAGGGCTAAACAGAACTCCTGCTGCAATGCGTTCTACCTTCAGGTCAGAGGGGTTGACTGGCAATCCCGCGAGGCGGTGTGTGTATTTGATTGAAGCGGCCGGGACTTGAGCTCGTGGCCAAACTCGTAGAGCGTTGAGCCCAATTAGGTCCGCATTAGATTGAGATGCGGTTAGTAACAAGGCGGAAATGAACCGCGGAAAGACACACGAAAAGGAATCCCTTCCCCCCACGTAAATCTGGGGGGCCTACCTAGCATATTATCGCGTCATAGACAAACCCCAATCCTAACCCTACTCTGTGAAAATTAGCGCAATGTTCTCGGAATAGGAGGGAATCACTATTCGCCTATCTTATCCTCTAGATAACTTACAGTTCTTTTGTACTCAGTGTTTCCACGTTAATGTTTGAGCGTTCTTCGCTCAAGAGCACTGATGCAACGCATCGTTCGTCAGTCTCCTTTGTCCGCTTCTGAATCATCGTATGTCTGGCGTCGAAAGGAAAAGCCGCGTATGCACCCAGGACCTGCTTCGGCGGCTAAATTTTTGCCATCCTCCTTTGTGATGGTTCACTCTGGGGCGAGTAAATGCCTAACAGGTTATCCAACCCAAAGTATTTCTAGGCTTCAGTTGGTCTCCAATCCGGTCCGGCTTTGTTGTCATGGCGTCGTCTTCTCTTGGGCCACCCGAAGTAAAAACAACCTATCAGGCTTTCCGGACCTTGTACACGTTCTGTCTGTTTTGTTCCCTGCTATTTATCCCAGTTATTTCTTACTGCTTATGTATCGCTAAATGTTTTGCACTCTTTTCACGCCCCAGACCCACCGAAGCCGCCGGTTTTTCACAAGCTGACACCCAGTCTGCGCAACATCCAGGTTGAATGGTTGTCACCCGGCTCGCGGCGACTAGACGCGCCCATTCGCTGGTTCCATCTAAATTGGACCAATGAACACACGGGTGAGACCGGCGCAGTTGCTCTGCCGGCGGACAAGCGAACCTACTACCTGTCCAAACTGACCTGCGCGACAACAGTGCGTTTCCAGATCCGTGCCGAGAACCAGATGGGCAACAGCTCCCTCACCGATCCCATTTCCGCACGAACTGACGGGTCAGGTGCGTGTACTGAGTTTCACACCTGACTGAAGCTGCTAGGGTTCTTTTAGGCAACCAGTCTACCTGTGGAAACGATTTGTTGAGTTT
This sequence comes from Schistocephalus solidus, assembly GCA_017591395.1. Lineage (NCBI taxonomy): Eukaryota > Metazoa > Platyhelminthes > Cestoda > Diphyllobothriidea > Diphyllobothriidae > Schistocephalus > Schistocephalus solidus. The sequence goes on along the minus strand of WEDG01002429.1, from coordinate 65,475 downwards.
AGTCCCCATGGTGCGTATGGATCTCATAAATAAGGCGTGGCTAAATCATCGACGATCGAGTCTACGTCCTCTGATTTTAAATAAATATTACTTCACACGGTACGCTGAACGGCATTATTGACTGATTAGAATTTACGCTCTTTGTTCTAAAGACCAGCTAATGAATGCGTTGGATCGTGATTGGAAGACCTATAGGGTTCAGCGTCAATAGCGCGTTCCCAGAGTCAGCATCCAGGGCGAAAAAGCTGTCTGAACAATCTGTTGATGAGTCGGCGCGCATAAGCGGCTGACAGTGGGCGCTAGATTGAATCCTAGTTATCGTGAGAGGCCGCGGTACTTACCAACCAATCAGCTGCCAGCGTTAATCTTGTTTGCGGTGAATCAACAGGGGGTGAAGACACAAAGAACGGTAGACCTTGTGGATAGATGTAGACCTGTAGCGGCGGCACGCATTATCACGGGGCATTTATGAATCAACGGGCTTACGCTACCACATAACCTACTTTTGATGTTTCGATTATCAGCCAATTGGGGCTTACAGCGGGATGTTTATGTCTATGAAATAATGATACGGTGATAAGGATATAATATGTAGTCGGGGTGGGTTTCATATGCAAGACTTGTTACAACATTTTTTTAAGTAGGCGTTGTTCGATTAAGTTTTTCCTTAGGCTAGGGGTGGGATTAAAGTTTAGATTTTTTTACGGTTAAGGTTTGACTCGAGGTTAAGGTGTAGGGTGTAGGACCTGCATCTAACCCCTATTACCACTACTTCTTATAAGACCCGTTCCACGGTTTATCTGTTGCTGACCCCGAATGCATACCACGTCCTTGCCGCTATCGTCTTTGCAAATGCAATCTACAAAATATTTGGGCTTCTAACCCAATGAATAGGCTCTTGTATATCATCAGAAGAAGGTTTTCTTTGTACGCGACGGTGGGTTAGCCCAGGTGGACCCTGATGTCGATAGAGAGCAAGCGACTTCTCCCGCGCCCTGTCTCTCCAGGTAATCCAACCATGTCCTGCTAGTCATCCAAAGGTCGGTTGAATGATTGCTTGGAACGGCTTGCTGAAGGCATGGGTTTCTGCTACTGCTGAAGTTTCTATCCACATTCTAACGCACAAATTAAAGTTTCGGGGGATTTTGGTGTGGCTGAGCATGCCCAATGTCGTATCGTCACTAGGGTTTGTGACCTTTTTTATAGGTAACCTCTAGATACACCTGAAGGCAGCCCTCCAGCTAAGTTCCTGTCGTTTCGGGTGGGAGGAACTTCCTCATGATTTTCATCGAGGACCCCGACACTATGTGCTATGTTGATCACTAACTGCAATTACCTAGGCTTCGCTCACCGCTGCCTTGCCAGTCAAGCATTGCGGCACCTCACTGCCGATATACCGCATGGTTTCTGTTCGCATGCGTGAAAAGTGGACCCGCCAATGTCCTCACACGTCAGCACTCTGTCCCCTCCTTTACGTAAAGGACTATCTGCCACCGCGTTGAGTGTTGTGTGAAGCCGTGCCCAAATTTATCGCTTCGATTTAACTCACAAGAGGGTATTGCGCAAAATCCCTGACAGAGATACTATTCGAGCATTTTCCGTCATTTAAGTTAGTCTATCGCAAACCGCTGGCCATCGTTGGTTTATTTCTAATTCCTTTGAAAGTCGTTCTCTCGTATATTGCCATTATCACTAAGCCTAGTAAGGTGTGAAATTCGCGCCTCAACCCCCTTCCCATTAGGTACAAATAATAAATCGGAGACCCCCGTAGTCAAAACGACTGTTACAATATAACGACACCCACCGTCGTTACCACAAACCGAAAATATAAACAAACATTAACATGCCTACCGAATACAATTTCAGTAGCAATACAATAAACTAACGTCCAATTAGGACAGCGTCTTCGATCTCCACTCTAATTTCTTTGAGAGGGAGAATTAGTTTCGAATATATGCCAGTACCGCGTATCTGCACTTATGCATTCACTTACACACATGGGCATGTTTTTTATTGCAGCTCCGCTGTTTGTCGAAAATGCCGAGATGGTGCCGCTGAGTTTACGCCATCAGACTGCTGTTACCTTCAATCTTTCCGTATTCACTCCCGGGCACAATTGCTCTCCCTCCGCCTATCAGGTTCGCGTCTGGCCCGCCGGTGAGGGTAATGTTGACCCGGCCGGAACCCTGCTTAATATCACGCTTACCAAACAGGATCTCTTTAGCATGGCCAACCGATACAGCCGAAGGTAGCACTTGTCATATTTCCACTGTCTCATTTTACTATCTGTTTCTCCTGCGCACACAGCTTCATGGGTATATCCCATTTTCTATTAATCATATTATAATCTATATATGATGGTTGCACCATTGTGGCTTCCATGGCACTTCGACTCAGTGGGATCTGAGCCGTCCCCTTCCTTGTTGAGTGAAACCCTTATTCATTTTGCGTATACCAGGAGGTGTTTTGGCACGCCTATGTGCGGCTTCCCGCAGCGCCAGACACCTGCGCCACCTCCCGCATTTTCGAGTCGATCATGACATCGGGCTCAGCTGGGAGAGGAGGGTAGATGCGTAAGATGCTGCGCAAGTCCTAGATCACGTGCAAGTCACCGTCACTGCACCCACTACACCACTACAGTCGGTTGCACCTACGTACCAACGAAAAGCCCTGATGTGTTTCGCCCCTGTTTCTGATGCGGCATAATTCATCAGCTTGACATTTTTGCTAACTAATTCGTTGCAACGGCGCAAAATGGGCGGAACATGTTATTGAGATTTTTTGCTATTACTGACGGTCTGCGGCGTGGGTGTTCCGCTGAAGCTGACGAATTTTGACTCAACTCCAGGTGGTCCGCCACCCGAGGCTCGAACCCACGACCTGTTGATCAGAAGTCCAACGCTCTAACCAATTAGCAACGGGCTCGTTGTCTTGCCGGTTTCGATGGGGAATGTTAACGTTGTTGGGTGGACACGCACCAATCGGTTACGGAACACACTCGTCCTGTTCTCAAGCCCCGCCGGCTGCCGCACAGTGGCTAGTAGTAGTTTTGACAATCACTGAGACGGGTGTCCACCGCTTCCGACTTTATTTTCGTAGACACCTGTACCTGGGTCATGCACTCAAACACGACTAATACTTAAACCGTCTGGGGAATGCTAGATAGCCTGTATAACGAGGGAAAAATAGAGGTTCGTCATTGGGGCCGAAGATTTCTCGGGACCATACGCTCTGAAGATACGTGCATTAATCGATACATTGCATTATTGCCGTGTAAAAATATTTAATTAAGAAATGGTTGAGTTGACAACCAGTCCAGTGCCGATTGTTTTCAGGCATGTTTAACATTTTACATGTTCTGCATATTTAGTGAACGCCTAACAACTGCCTGAAGCACTAGCGTCCGAAATAAATGAATTAAACTTTGTGGTGTTTCCCAAATGAAACTTATCTAACTTCAACTTGTGGTTATTTGGATGAAGAGAAGGAATTTTCGACAAAATCAAGAGAGATTGGGATGGCCATCCTGACATACCCAACCGCAGCTCTAGATGACCCAAGATTTGAACCGGCATTTATTGGTTACTGATCGTTCAGCAGTAGTCCCATTTCTGCGTATATTACTAGTCGCTATGCGATTGCCTTCCTTGAGCTCTAGATGGAATCCCAGAGCGCAACGGGACGATCCAGTCTAGTAACCTGGTCGGCGAACATCCTTTCACCACACACGATCGCGATCTCTAATGTCAAAAACGTATCAGAGGCGATGGCAAGAATCCTGAAATCTTTCGGGATCGGTGTGGCTCATAGGCCTGAATCAACAACCAAACAGAACATCATGAGGCCTGACGAACCGCTAACCATGACAGAACAATCAGCAGTTATCTACGGCATACCATGACAAAACTGTGATGTGTTAGTGAAAAGGGCAAACGCCTTGGCACAAGATTGCAGGAACACCAGCTTGCAATCAACCGCAAGGATAAGCTGTCTATGGTCTATGACCACATTCAACAGAAGAACCACAGTTTCGCATTTGAGAAAGCGAGTGTAATCGACTGAGCCAATGATAAGACGGCCAGACTGCTGCTCGTAAGTTGGTCCTCCACGGGCACACCTAACAGAGCCATAGACTTGGTTCCCGCCTGCCAGGCGATACGCACAAGACTCGAGTCAGTTCGGACAGGGCAATGGGACAGTGGCCGTCAGAGAAAAAGAAGAGAGGATCCGGCTGGAGGCCACGTGACCAGCGTGGAACACTACCTCACCACCACGCCCATGAGGTTGAAACCAACTCACGCGGGCATCAACGACTGATCATTCCGCTGGCTGACGGGGGGCAGACCACTACGAACGCTGACTTGCCAAAAAATACGATGACAGCAGAAGAAACAAATGTCATGGAAATGGAGAGGTCAAGCCTAGTCAGCAGCGAACAGGCAGGTCAAAGTTCTAACGTCAAGCACGGATATAATACCAGGCAGGCGTCAAGGCAGAAAAAGTCAAGACCAGCAGGAAGATCAACCACAGAACTCTGATGATGGAAACGAGGGGGTTTTCGAAACGTCAGTCCAATTACATTCCGATCCATGAACTCGTCCCTTTTTCCTCGACTTCTTCGGGGGATGATGAGCTTGACACACAACAGTTCGACCGACAATACCGACGAGGTTCACCGTATGCTCCACGAAAGGGTGGTGCAGGGACGGTCACTTGCGCGTAGATTAGTTTCAAGTAATAGTAGCCGTGCACTGCGGCTACCGCACTCTCCTCCCCCCACCTGAGCACGGTGTCATGCCAGAGTCAAGAAGACCGGAGATGGGAGAGGGCGCTGGTGGCTGGCGCGAGCGGAGCCGCACCTGGACGTACCAACACACCTGGTTCGGATCCCACGGAGTGGGAGTGCCATAAAGGCCACAGTAAGAAGGAGCCATTGCAGCCTGACTCTCAGTCCACCAGTCAGCCACTCCACGCAAAAAACACATTGGGCTGACCACGCGGTCCCAGTTTTCCCGTCAGTTGACAACCTTCCAAGCCACGGCATTTAGCGCACCGTGATAGTTTCAAACTCTTCAGATTGCTTATAGTGAGGAAAATGCGCTGAGCCGTCGCCCTCACCCTCTCTACCACCCCCAAAATCAGACCACCGTCCGAGCCGGTCAGTTGTCTGATGCGGAAGTGGACGCAGCTGCTGGTGACCTCGTCTACGTGTACTACGTACATGATCTGGGCCTCCAAATACAAGCACCAGGATTTCACACAACAGGGGGTTGAACGGCACACATCTTACATGTGTGAGATAGCCAGAGGTCACGGTAAGAAGGAACCATCGCAGCCTGACTCTCAGACCACCAGTCAGCCACTCCACACAAAACACATTGGACTGACTGCGAGGTGTGAGTGCAATTTTCATTTGGAGATAAGTGCCTTCTCCTCTTCAGGGAAACAGCTTGAAAAAATTTTGGTCGTTCCAGCCATTATGGATAAACCGTACGATTTAGTGACCTTATTTACCCATGACACCATAGTCTGCAGGCTAAAAAAAGACTGAAGCTAGTAAGTCGATATCATCGCCATAGTTAAGATCAGTCAGCCGGCGTTTGGGTGCGAACGCAACACCGTCATCTTTGTTTAGGACATGCCCAAGAATCCATTCAATAGGGACTAATCCCCCTTTTCTTCCTTAATGGTGGCCGCAACCGGAAATCAAGCACGTAACCTCCGGACATCCCCTATCAACACCTAACTTACAGAGTCACATGTCAGTTGGACGATGTCCACCATATGCTTCAAAGAAGGGTGGTGCAGGGATGGTGACTTGCGCGCGTGAATTAGGTTTGAGTGGTAGTAGACTTGCACTGCATTTATCACATTCTCTCTTCCCTTGCCCACCTGTGCCTGGTGTCAAAAAGAACAGAGGCGGGGTCGGGAGCAGGTGAATCATATCTCACTATAGCCATAAATGGCAACATATATATATATATATATATATATATATATATATATATTCCGAATGTTCGAGAATATGCGAAGCCCAGGAAATTTAATAGAAGAAGACGGGAAGGCGTTCTCTGGGACCAGAATTTTATTCATCCGACGTTTCGAACTCTCACGCGAGCCCATCGTCAAGGAATAAAAGACTGTACAGCTCACTGCTTATTTAACTCACCTCTGCCGAGTATGACCTTCATCAGCGCTGATGATGCCTCGCATATATATATATATATATATTGAAAGTGCTAATTCCAGTATTAGTCGTGCACACTGGTAATAATTAATGCCTTTCCTGCATTTCGAAAAACCACTGAAGTGATTTCCTCTGCTTTTCTCATTTGAAATATGTTTTTTTTCAAACAGATGCTGCTTCAACGTCACCTCTCTGCGCCCGGGCTCTTATTATCGATACCACGTAGTCGCAGAGAACGCGGCTGGCAAGACTCCCTACATGGGCTACTTCTGGACGAGAAACGTCCTGGGTTGTAAGTCCTTCAACTGCCTCTCCCATTTTATGCATGCTTTCACTGCACACACAAATTTGTTCTGCTTCTTGTCCTTTTTTCGCTTTCACAGTTGCCCACGGGGTGTCGATGACTTTCTCGCTCTTTGTGGTTCTTTCATTTGGTCGTGGTCTATATCCCATCAGTGACCACAGAAAAGAACCTTTCGACTGGGCTACTGTGCTACTTTTTAAATCACCACAGCGAGATACCACCACTGGAATCTGCCAGCCGGGGGTCACAGATGGTTAATAGGATGGTAGTGCCTGTCACTACTGTCGTTCTTGGCCTAGAAACCCCTTGGTCACCTGGCGCAGACATTTCTATGAAAGCCACGACAACTGTGTATTCGAATAGTTATAAATACGGTCTACTCAAGTTTGTTAGTAGTATATATATATATCATTGTCTTTAGGTCCAGGAATAAAGAAAGAGAAATGTGTTGTCATGGTTTTCCGGTGTTCTTCTTGTTGATCTGCGTGTGACATACCTGAGGAGCCACACCAGCAATAGCGCCAAATCCTCTCTCTAGTTGACATTCCTCGAATGGCCCATTAACACATGGGAGGCAAACAAAAGTGTGGTCGATACACTCGAGTCAACTGCTTAGCTTCTCTCTATCCCCCTCTACCGGCATGCTAAATGTCGTGGCTTGGAGGGCTGGCAAATCACTTTATGGTGTGGCTTAACTTGGGACCGGCTCATTATCCTGAGCTTTCGATCTCGTGCAGGAGTTCATCATCAGAGATAGCAGCAGCAACAGAAGAGGTTGCCAATCAGTGATCCTCTGACGCAAGTTTGGAGTTGACTGCGCGGAGCTCTGTATGCCGGCGCCAAGTCGATACATCGATTGATTAAAGTTCCATCTGAAGATCAAACTTCAATCCATTCTCGACTTATCTTGTTTACGGATAGGGCGATTATCTTGACGCCTGAGAAGTGGAACTTATAGTCTGTTTCCGACGTGCGATACTTCGTTGGCATGTTGCATAACCAGCTTACTTTCATGTGTGCGCGATCCTAGCATGCGTCCGGTCTGACCAGGGTATTTACAATGTTCGTTTAGGCAGGGGATGCCATACACGACCTCGGTTCGCTCCTTGGGATTTAGTCAGCCGAATTCTAACTTCTGCTCCTGACAGTGTTAATAAATGTTATTCAAAGAGCCCCTTTTCGCTATCCCTTGTCTACAGCAGTGCCCATCGAGAGTACGAGCAATCGCTTGGCCAGGGCCAGTTTTTTCAACCAGCCCGCCATAATTGTCCCGCTGACTGTCATCTTGGTGTTTCTGCTCGTCATCTGTGTCGGCATCCTCTTCTACTGCCGTCATCGTCGATTTGAGGCGGAACTTCAGCCCACAAAGCCGGCGGCGGTGCTCGCTAGCGATGGCGGACGCGACTTTGTCGGTCGTCCCATCGGCGGCGATGCCTCCATGAAGAAGGCGCCCCTGCGCTCGGGTGCCCACAGGGGTACACTGCCTCCCATTCCAACCAACGAGAAGGCCCAGTACACCCCGGGGCAGCGATCCAGTGGACTGTGGGGGTGAACATTTCCCTTAAAATTCTGCTTTTTGTTTTGTCTTCTTTCAGCCACCTGTCGTCCCTCTCACCTTTCGCATTCCATTCACCATGCTTCTCTCCGCCACCCTGTTCTGAACCCCCACAAACGCCGTGAGAGTTAATCACAAGAATGTGATCATGCCAGATCTAGCCGACCTCGATGCTGTTGCGAATCGTACCCCCCCCAACTTGTGTCCACGAATTTACCGAAGTCGACTCGTTACCTCATCCAGCGATAGAGAACAAATACAGAAGGTCCAAGAACCATCCCCATGTCCTGGAGAACTGTTTCGAGTGATATTTTAAGTAAGCCACATCGTAGACGAACCTCCAGGTGGGCAACGGTGCCTAATAAAGGGAAGCAACAATGACCTCCTGGGGCGGACAACGAGGAACGTATCCAGAACGAGCAACTGCACTACACTCACTCTTTTATCCGTTCTCCCTCTTCATATACTTTTACTTGAACTCTCTCTCTCTCTCTCTCTCTCTCTCTCTCTCTCTCTCTCCCTCTCTCAACTGCAACTGGCCTGACCAGAGCTGTCCTTCCCCTAACACTTTTTGACAGCTCACCTGTCAGCTGCCTTCTCAACTTTCCCTTTAAAGTCCCATCATGGATCGATTTTTCTCTCTAACGTTTCTCAACGTTTTTTCTTCAAACCTCGCGTATAAGCACTGGATTACTTTGGTTGGTTGTCCTTAAGCTGTTATCCTGTTGATTTTTTTACTCCCTGGGTCAGCCTCACGAGTCTCTTGCTCACTGCCCTTTTCAGTTGGTTGGGGACTCGGCCACGTGTTTATGATCGAGGCCGAAGCGGGGCGCCGTTGCCCCAGCAACCCTTAGACGAGGATCAACGCTCCAATAGCTCCATGGACAGCACCGGAAGCCTCAATCCCTACGCCACCTACGAGGCCGGCGGCATTAAGGAGACCGTTCCCCAGGCCAGCGTTGCTTCAGTCATACCCACTGCCCCGACCGCCGTAGGAGTCGCTGGAAAGGTCGGACGAACTATGACTCGAGCACACGAAGCCCCAGTGGTCCCCACGCTCCCTGGTGGTGCTGGCGCGACCAGGTCCTATCAGGCCTTCACAGAGGGTCATCGCGGTAAGTTAAGCTTGGCTTGATTTTGTCGGAAAGTGAGATCCTTGCGAGTGAAGTCATTCACGTAACCGTGTTCGTAGTACCGGGGGCCTGCGCGTGAAACAGCCTTGCCAACAGTCTACTGTGCACCGTCCTCCTTTACTCGACAGGCTCTGAGGACAAGCAAATGTCCAGACGGCCGGAGGTGGGCTGGTATGCGGTGGTTGACAAAGTTATGCTTCCCATCTAAACGGGCCAAACACGACCCGGTTGCAGATAATTTATTCGATTTTCGCGGGGTGCCTCCGATCTCACATGTGTTGGAATGTATCGTCGCAGCCAGACTTTCAGTCCTGAGAAGGACTGAGCTATCCCGTCAGTTAGCAGTCTTCCAATCTGCACTTCGTGGTGTCTCAGGATAGATTTAAGCGCGTCAGGTTTATTATAATGAGGAGTGCGCTGGTGTGCGTACTCTGCACTGACCCTAACTCGCATCTTGGTTTTGGAGTTTTAACGTAAATACAGTGCGCTTGTAACCTTGCTATGCTCCCCCTCCCGTGTGCAGGTTTCCCAGGTTTCGCTCGACAGCAGTCTTACATGCACCAGTATCACTACCCCAATTTGGAGACAGCCGAAGAGGATGGTAGACTCAAGCATCCTCGATTCGTTCGCGTTGGCTCTGGACGCCTGACCGGTCCATGTGGCACGCGAGACGCAATCCGTAACCGGATGATTGCCCAAAATGCGTTGCTCGACCCGCCAGTGCAGCAACCCTACGTTAATAATACCCTGGAGGAGGAGGAGGAAGAGGAGGAGGATGAGAACATGGATTTTGCGGACCCTTCTCGACATCATCCAATGGGCCGTAGGGTCAACTCCTTGGAGTCTTTGCAACAGATCTTCCGTCAGGGTTCGTTGTTTCTTTTGCTTTTCTTGTATGACCAAAATATGACGAATGTTTTTGAGACAGAAATTTAGTAACCCGTGCTTTCGCACTTCGGCTGACCTAACCTTGGCTACTCATTTGAGCTCACAAAGAATAAGCGTTTTCCTTCTATCCTAATAGCATTTAAATATATATATATATATATATATATATATATATATATATATATATATATATATATATGATAGTGTGGGGCTCACCGATCTGCTTTAAGGAACATACATGTTCCGTTGCGCCCTGAGCTCAGACTAGAGCTCTCGCAGGCGGTCGTCGAAGACGTGTAGCATACAGGCATATATATGTTGATAATGGGGAACCGACAAAGACAAGGGAGACCGGAATGGCCATTTCTGGCTTATTAGCCGTCATCAGCCAGTCATACCCAATCCCAAGTGTGGAAAACCTGGGATTCGAACCCGCGACCTTTGGTATTTGAGTCGAACGCTCTACCATTGAGCCACGGGCTCGTTGCTTTGTCGGTTGTGATCGGGAATATGATGATAGTGTGTGGCTCACCGATCTGCTTAAGGAACATTTATGTTCCGTTGTGCCCTGGAACTCAGACTAGAGTACTCACAGGCAGGCTGGTACTACTACTAATACTAATACTACAACTACTATTACTATTGCTATTACTATTACTACTAATACTACTACTAATACAACTACCAAAATTTAGTAGAACGTTTTTATAACAACTCAAATACGCAGTCGCATTTGTGTGCCAAGTGGAATGTTTTATTTGTCTCGTTCGTAGGTGCAATGTTTGGTGGAGCCCACACGACATACCACAGGGGCTACGCTAGTGGGGCTCGACGGGCCACCGCCGGTGGTCCCCTGCCGCACGGAGCAAAACTGCCCGTCCCACCAGGCTTTCTCGAACCTTCTGCAGCTCACCTCGGTGGTCCTGGCTCCAAGTCCATGGTCTTGGATCCCATGGCTGCAGCCTATCGGGGCAGTGTTCTCAGCAGTACTACGGTCTCCTCCAACCAAGATGAGTTGATGCAGGCCTATGAGTACGGCCGGAAGCAGGCTCAAGCGCAGGCCCGTGCCCTCATGGCGCTGCCTTCGCACGCTGCAGCAGCTGATACCTTTGACGGTGGTGGAGGCGCTGCGGCCGCTGCAGCAGCAGCCGCTGCCGCCGCCGCCTTTCACTCCAAGACGGCTGGCAAAGAGGGTGGTCCGGCCTTTTTCAGTGCCGGTGGCCCCCCCGGTCCAAGTGTTGGACCTGCTGGTGGTGGTGTGCGCGTCTGCGAGGTGGTAGATGCTAGCGGAGGCTCCGGTTCCAGCGAGACTACGGATCCCGGCATCTGTCAGTTTACCCAACAGCCGCCACGACCGGAGGAGGCGTTGTTGACCGCTGCGTCATCGGCCAATGGCAACCTGGAGGTTGTGGCGACAAAAGGTCGTCCTGCCGGCACAGTCGGTCGCACCCGTGTCATGCTTGACACAGCTCGCGATGCAGGACCGACTGTTCTGCCGCCGGCTTTTTTGCAACGACAACTTTCAGAATGCCCCTCAGAGATGACCGACACCTACGCGTCGGTAGATTACACTGCTGCTGGGTATACTACCTCGGCTGCTCCTCCGCTCATGGCTACCAGCGGCAGATCTCGTGGTCCTGTGGGTGTTGGCCCGCTCCTTTTCACGGCTAGGAGGCATAAGCTTTCGCTTCCTCCTGAATCTCGTTTGGACTTGTAAGTTGTTTGCATGGTTTACCAAACCTGTACACTATTCGCCACCTTCCTGTGTAATGCCGTTGAGAATTGTGCGCTAATATAGTAATGCCTTTGCAGCATTTAGTTGAATCGGAACTGTTTCTGCCAACCGAGTATTTGGGTCGATCGATTGCGGACATTAAACGCCCTTTTGTAACCTTGCCTGTTGGCCATAGCTTCAACGTTTGGGCGACCGCTTGCAACTATCACACAAGTGAGTTAGTGACGCATGGAGCCGTAACGCTAGAGCAACTAAGATCAGATGAATGAGTTGAGATCGACGGAACAACAACTATCCCACACTCTTTTTCAGCCCTAAAAGCTTAAAACCTCTTCAGGCATTCCACACGCTGTGAGTATGAAAAGGCTCCGATACAGACTACGGATATCGGCCTGATCCATTCATTTTGAGGGTTTTAGTAGCGTGTTCACTGACCCGGACAGAGGGTCAGCATCTGTCAATAGAAGCGAAGAGGGAGGCATAGTCACTGGACCAAGAGCTTTGTTAACTTGAAGTTTCGGATTCTCCCTATAACTCATCATCAGAGGCAAAGTAAGGTAAGGTTATTGAGTCGCACGGGTGTTGCTGTATTTATAGAATGTATGTGCTCTGCCACCACATGTCTATCCCGAGGACATTAGAAGTAGCTGCACGTGGTGCAATGATTTCTGATTGATCACGTGTTGCACTCTGCAGTTGATATGCGCCAGTATGCTTGTTAAAACTACCGGTTCACGCATTAATCGCAGGGGGGTTACACACGGTACAATTATTTCCTACTTGCTCGCAGTTGACTTATTAATGGCCGGAATTCCATTATCCATGGTGTGCTCTCCGCGTGACCAGCATTAACTGCAGAGGCAAGGGTGACTGGCGCGTAATTCAAATTCTACTCATAGCGACACGTTGTGTTCCCATGGGGTCAGTCCAGGTCGAGTGGAGATGAGTGTGGACGCAGTGCGGATATAGCAGTCTTGCCGGTACCCTAACCCACCTGAGCCAACCTTCATCCACTCAGACCACACATCAGTGAGATGTGTCATAAAATTAGGCACTATTGCAACCTTATGAACAATTCGATCGTCGAATCCGAGGATGTCCATCGTCCCTGTCCCCCAACAGGGTTGGGCAGGGACGGTGACTTGCTCTTGAATTTATAATGGTAGTAGATTTGCACAGCATCTAACACACTCGTTCATTCCTTAGCCACCTGAACCCGCTGCCAAGACAGAGTCAAGAATACCAGAGTGGGGTACAGGTGATTAGCGTGGCGTGGAACTTCGTCTATGCGTGCCACCACACCCCCCCATGCCTGACATTTGTTTGTGGTGTCTGCCATGCCCTAATCTGGTTCCGGTGTTGGTCTAGCGCATCAACCGCTTTCAGCGAAAACTATCTTATCAGTCGGCAACTTGCGAAGCCACAACTTTCAGCCTGTAAAGTGTCTCGGGTTTACCAATTGGCGAATGCGTGCGCAGACGGAGCAAAACCCTCAGTCTTCGCCAGCCACTCATACATGCTGGTTTCGTAGCCGATGGGAAGCCTACTTCACCCGGACACTTGCCTGATAAGGGAAGATTTAACCCCCCGTTTTTATAACCCCTGGGGTCAAACTAGCACTTTGGAGACCACGCTGGCTTATCGTGAAAGCACCCGACTTTTGGTTTATGCGAAACACAGCGATTGGAAGGCGAAAAAGTCACCGAATGCTTGTCTTCTCGGTGTAGATTGTTCTCCGATGAAGATCGAACAATGCCCGGAATTAATTCAACCCCCGGCGCCCTTCCGCATGCCTGCAATGCACTTAAATAACCAACTCTTTTATTTTATAATTTAGAAGGTTCGACACTGTCTGATTGCGCACGTTTTCTCAGTTTGCAAACTTTCGTTTCAGATGTTTTATCTCCTCAGCAAGTAATACGCTACCTTGGAATAAAACGTTTTGAATGAAGCTTTATAGGCCCAGTCCTAATAATTGAGCCGCAATCCGTCGGCTTCGGTGGGACAGCCGTGCAACAGACAACCCGGCGTGTACACGCGTTGCATATTCATCCTACAGTGCCCGCAATAAAATTATGTGCTGTATGCTGAGTTCACTATTTTGGGGTGCTTTCTGCTGACCCTCTGAACAAAAACGCATTCAATTTTGCACTTTTAGTCCCGAAATGGAGAACGAGTCCGGAGTGGGTCGACCACTTTATCGACGCCAGTCCAGCCAACACAGTTACTACTATCCCTCCGTGACGGCCTCAACACTGGCTGTTGCGCAGAAGCCAGCGGATGGCAGTGGTTATTACAACAGCAAGCCCTGCGCCGCTGCCATGCTTCGAGTACCTCTTGAGGCCTACCAGTCACGAGGTCGCCAGCCTTCTGCCTCGGCGTCAGCTGCTGCCACACAACCCCGTGCCTTTCATCGGACACAACCCCTCAAAGGTGCGTTGTCTTCACGATTTAAAAAATAGCTACTGAAACAGTAGTTAGTAGACACTGACGTCATTTTGAGCAGCCCCGTTGGGGTGGTTTCCTAACCTTCAACTGTCACCATTTCATTCCCTTCCCCCCTTTTTTTAGTTAATCCACGACAGCTGGCAGAGGCGAGGGGCAATCCGCGAATTTTGGATTCCACATCAACTGGCTACGGTTCGGCCTCTCGACGAGATACTTCTCCAGATGACTTGCAACAGCTTACAAGTTCATCCTACGCAGTAGCTCCCTCAGGACGGTAAGACATCTCAATTTAGGTGCCTCGCAGGCGGTCGCATAGTAAGGGCTCTAAAGTGAGCTGCAGGGCACAACGAAGGATACATATTCCTTGAGTAGATCGGTGAGCCACACATTATCATCATATTCCCGATCGCAACCGACAAAACAACTGGTCCGTAGCTCAATTATAAAGCGTTCGACTCAATTACCAAAGGTCGTGGGTTCGAATCTCTGGTGATCCACACCTGAGATTGGGTGTGACTGGCTGATAACGGCTAATAAGCCAGAAATGGCCATTCCGGTCTCCCTTGTCTTTGTCGGTTCCACCTTATCAATATATACCTTAAGTCACTAGGCGACTGCCCACAAGGGCTCTTAAGTGAGTTCCAAGGCACAACGGAAAATACGTGTTCCTTAACCAGATCGGTGAACCCCACACTATCATAATTCATATTCCCGATCGCAACCGAAAAAACAACGGGCCCGTGGCTCAATGATAGAGTGTTACACTCAATGACCAAAGGTCGCGGGTTCGAATCTCGGGTAATCCACCCCTGGGATTGGGTATGACTGGCCGATGACGGCTAATAAGCCAGAAATAGTCATTCCAGTCTCCCTTGTCTTTGTCAGTAATATCATTCTGCCTATATCACTAGCCTATATCACTATATATATGGGATTCGAACCCGCGACCTTTGGTATTTGAGTCGAACGCTCTACCATTGAGCCACGGGCTCGTTGTTTTGTCGGTTGTGATCGGGAATATGATGATAGTGTGGGGCTCACCGATCTGCTTAAGGAACATGTATGTTCCGTTGTGCCCTGGAGCTCAGACTAGAGCTCTCGCAGGCGGTCGCATAGCGACGTGTAGCATATGATAAAATGGAACCGACAACGACAAGGGAGACCGGAATGGCCATTTCTGGCTTATAAGCCGTCATCAGCCAGTCATACCCAATCCCAAGTGTGGCACACCTGGGATTCGAACCCGAGACCTTTGGTATTTGAATCGAACGCTCTACCATTGAGCCACAGGCTCGTTGTTTTTTCGGTTGTGATCGGGAATATGATGATAGTGTGGGGCTCACTGATCTGCTTAAGGAACATGTATGTTCCGTTGTGCCCTAGAGCTCAGGCTAGAGCTCTAGCAGGCGGTCGCATAGCGACGTGTAGCATATGATAAAATGGAACCGACAAAGACAAGGGAGACCGGAATGGCCATTTCTGGTTTATTAGGAGTCATCAGCCAGTCATACCCAATCCCAAGTGTGGCACACCTGGGATTCGAACCCGAGACATCTGGTATTTGAATCGAACGCTCTACCATTGAGCTACAGGCTCCTTGTTTTTTCGGTTGTGATCGGGAATATGATGATAGTGTGGGGCTCACTGATCTGCTTAAGGAACATGTATGTTTCGTTGTGCCCTGGAGCTCAGACTAGAGCTCTCGCAGGCGATCGCATAGCGACGTGTAGCATATGATGAAATGGAACCGACAAAGACAAGGGAGACCGGAATGGCCATTTCTGGTTTATTAGGAGTCATCAGCCAGTCATACCCAATCCCAAGTGTGGCCGACCTGGAATGCGAACCCGCGACGTTTGGTATTTGAGTCGAACGCTATACCATTGAGCCAAGGGCTCGTTGTTTGGTCGGTTGTGATCGGGAATATGATGATAGTGTAGGGCTTACTGATCTGCTTAAGGAACATGTATGTTCCGTTGTGCCCTGGAGCTCAGACTAGAGCTCTCGCAGGCGGTTGCATAGCGACGTGTAGCATATGATGAAATGGAACCGACAAAGACAAGGGAGACCGGAATGGCCATTTCTGGCTTATTAGCCGTCATCAGCCGGTCATACGCAATCCCAAGTGTGGCACACCTGGGATTCGAACCCGCGACCTTTGGTTTTTTGAGTCGAACGCTCTACCATTGAGCCACGGGCTCGTTGTTTTGTCGGTTGTGATCGGGAATATGATGATAGTGTGGGGCTCACCGATCTGCTTAAGGAACATATATGTTCCGTTGTGCCCTGGAGCTCAGACTAGAGCTCTGGCAGGCGGTCGCATAGCGACGTGTAGCATATGATGAAATGGAACCGTCTCCCTTGTCTTTTATCTTTGCCGGTTTCTGCTGCTGCATGACGCAGCAACGAGGGGTTCGGCTCCTCAGTGGGTCCCCCAGCGTTCTCTATGCGGTTTCTGGTATATGAACTCCAGATAGTAATCTTGATATAATTTCTGACATTATTAAGTGCAGTACATTGGGTCAGGTGATCTCCGGACACGACGTTTTAGATTCAGACTCGAGTGGACGCTCACCGATTGCGCACGGGACTCTGTCGTCCCGTTCTGCCTTGGAACTTGCTCTCAAGCCCAGCTACCAGCTGCAAATTTACCAGTTTTCCAGGGCGTTTTCAGACTTGTTTAAATATGCTTTTTCCCCTCTGTAGGGCTCAGAGAGCCATATCAACTGGTCTAACTACGGGTCCGGTGGAGGCCACTGAGGACGAGGAAAATGTATACACGTCGGAATTCGTCCTCGTCTAACGTGGCCTGCTTGCTCGCCCTCCTCCTCCTCCTCCTCCTCCTCCTCCCCACCTTTTTCTCCTGACCCACTTATCCCCTCCCTCTCCTCGGTAATCTGTTGTTTTACGTCGTTTTGGTTTTTTGCTTTCCCCTTCTGTGTACAGAATTTTGTCTGCTTCCCTGAGCTTCCCCACCCCCACCCCCTGAGACACTACTCTTTGTTCTCCCAATCGTGGCGTTCGCAGCATTCTTTCGTCCATCAGCATCTTTTCTCTACAGCCAACCAGGTTCGGCCCAGCTTAGAACCTGAAAGCTGGTCTGCCCTCCCCCCTCCTCTGAACAATCAAAAGGGGCTGTGTTGCATATTCTTCAGCCAGCAGTCTCCTCGCACCAATTACATCCGTCTGTGGCGCGACTGCATTGGTGACGGTGGTGGTCGCGAGGACCGCCAACTTCCAAGCCCATCTCCCCTGCGGTCAGAACGCCCACGCCCATCTTCTTTGCCCCCCGTGTACAGTTTATACACTCAGTTTAATTTGATATTTCGCCACTAACCCCCCCCTCCCACCTCCACACCCCGTACCCCTATCTGAACCTGGTAATTTAATTAACCTTGATCCAAGTGTCTTCACGCAACGTGATATAATACTGCTGCATATGAAGTGCTCCTACGATCCCCCCTTAGCTTCTGAATTCCTGCTGCGGTTTTGATGGGCCTGCTCTTTGCGTGGCTCTTAACATGTCTGATGTCTGCGATCTCAATTATGGGGCGCCTGGGTCACGTGTGAGGAACTTGTGAACTTTTTTATCCAATGAGGTCGTCACAGTGAACGAGACCTGCTTACCTTTGGGCCGCGGAAGTTTTGACGACTGTTTAGTTGGGCAGAAACTTCCCTCTGACTAACACTGCTGTGTTTGGTAACACCGGCACCTATCGGATATGTGGCCCCACTCAGAACATGAAAGGCGAGGACTACTGAAATACGGGAATGGTGGTGGGTGAAGTAGACGAAGGCAAAAGCTAAAAAAGTACATTTATATCATTGACTTGTTTAAATACATAAATAAAATGCAAAAAACACCAACACACAGATTCAGATGGCGGTTAACTTGTGGAAAAAGGAAAACCGAGATCGTCGGTTATATATATTGCAGACGGACTTATCCCAGCCCGTGATGACCAATCAAATTGAGGGTGAAATTAAGGATATTAACTCCTTGAATCCGGCTCCTGATGGCCGTGATTGACGGAATACTTGAAGGTGCCAGCACTAATAACCTAAATCTAAACCTGTCTAATGTTTAGCCCTCGACATAACCTCCAACCGTAGGCCAAATATGAAGGCGTGGTTGAGAGTGAGCGAAAGAAAAGACTAGTTGGGACCACCTATTCGATCATTACCGCAGCATGCCCAGTCGATAGCTGGGACCGCTCACTTCCAGGGGCTCGCTAATTGGTTCTTGGATCACTGCGTATTGGTAGCGCCCTTTGGGAATTTAAAAATAAAACAATTAGTTTTACTCTAGCGTACTTATTCAACCAGGGCGGTACATTCTATAGGCCATCGTTGCTTAACTTTAGCGGAGTGATATCACCAGCGTAGTTGAGGTCGGTCGTTCATCGTCCCGATACAGGTTTTATGCAGTTGCAGCTGTGGAGAATGGGGTCGATGCCAGAACATGTTCCTGTCGCAAGCCGGTGCGATATCAAATGCTTCCAGTCTGATATTGGGAAACGCTTAGTCCCCTTTAAATTTTTTTTCAATTTCACAGCCTCAAGTCATTCTGGGTAGGTGAGAAGCGTCCAAGTGAATTTTCAAAGCTCTCAGCCCCGCTTTTTCGCTGTTCGTGGCAGTTGACCGAAGACAATTGTAGGCCGGTCAAACCACGTTGTTACGGTCCGGTCTCATTACGGCGGTCGCTTCATTCGACGGCTGGGAAGCTGTGAACACCTTGTCGGTTAAACTGGCGAGCAAGCTGCCCCACGGTGGATGACGTTTTATCTGCTACGTTCCACGATAAGCATGGTGGATGCAGCCGCACAAGACAGCCACAGCAGACTAAGTCAATCGATTAATCAATTTCTCAGTAAATTTGCATTTGAACTATGGACAGAAACTCGCGCATAAGTGGCATCGGAGTTCACCAGGGTCACAATAGGTGAGCGAAGTCGCGACACTCCTGTGAACTTCCCAATAAGGCAGAATACTTCCGTCGCATCTGTCTCGTTCTCTCCCAGCGTTAGCTACCGTGGTCCCGATGACAAGACAAAGCCAGGACTGAATGTGGGTGTTGCCGCAGTGGAGCCGAGCGAGACGCCTACGCGTGCCATACACGATCTCTAATCTAATGTGAGGGGGTGGGAGTTCTCGGCTCTCACTCTCGGTTTCATGAAGGGCACACTAAGAGGTAACCTGACCAGGAGTTCCGAGCCGGATCGAGTTAACCAGCTGGCAACTTTTTAGGCGATGATTGTTAGCATGCCTTGCTGGATTCTGGTGCGCCAGACTTATTATTACGAGGAAGTTAGCAGGTGGCCAAGTTGCGACAGCAGCTCCCTCGATTTCGTTCACTCTCATAGAGAAGAAGACAAGATTTAAAGTGAATTCCCCTTATCGACAACGGACGTTTGTTGTGGCCTTAAGGTTCGCAAACATCAAATAAAAGAAAGCTGTATTAGAAGGAAGCCGCAAAACAGCCACCATAAGAAGACCCTGATTGTGCATGATGGCTGCCAATCAGCTGGTGACGGAATTGGGTGAAAATTCACTGCAACTCGGCCCGCTTGGAGGTGTCTGGGGGTGTTGCGTTGCCAGGGATGCATGAACTGGGATGTTTACTTTGGATTTGCGTGTATGTGCATATATCGGGATAGGCCTAGAGAGTGTTTGAATGTGCGAGCACGGTGTGGGCATATATGGTACGCGTAACGCAGGTAGATCGGTGCTCCAGTCACTGGTTCTTCAATAACGGCGCAAGGCGGTCGCAACTTGGGATTGCGGTGCTGGTAGTTCTGGTGTTGGTGCGAGTGAGAACAGGTGTCCTTTGACGCTGGGCATCCTTCCTAGTGCGATCTGGGCGAGAATATCCGACCAGGACCAGTCGTTCAGTTTTGCAGCGAATAGGCGTAGAAGGGGTGCCTTTGTAGTGGCCCTACTCTGGGGGCCTATTGCAACGCCTTGACTCGTATCAATGACAGTCTGGTTGTCGACCCATCAAGGTCGCTCTAGGGCCTAAAGATCGTAGTGGCTAGGGTCTCCCTGTAACTTAAGCTGCCGAGTCAAACTCCTTAATGTGGCTACTGCTAGCACTGTCTTATACTGTGGCACTTGCTTTGAACGGGTTACATGACGGTGGATCCGAATGGGTCCTACAAGTCCAAACGGTTTCCTGAATTTCAGGCGAAAGTTAAGACCGATTGGTGACTTTTCAGGGCCTTTATCCGAGTCTCCTGCTGCCCCTTAGTTGCCTGTATTCGATTGGCTTCATAATTGCTAATTAAATTCTTACGGCAGTGCGCCAGGTGGGTCGATCTAATGCTAGGTCCTCCCCAAATGACCAGATTAATTTGTAGGTGCTTCAGAGAGGCTTTAAAGGTGTCCCTGTTTTGATGCTATTTTCCGCATTGTCTCTGAGCACCCAGTGCGAATTATAAACAAAATAATCGTTTGGACAGGTGCTCGTCATCGATCCTTACGACGTGGCTATCCCATCACAGTTGAATCTATCTGAACATGGGATAGATACTGAGAATGTCGGTCCTTTCAAGGACATCGGCTTTGGGACTCTTTTCTGTTACCTTGACCACAGAGTGCAGGCAAACTTGATCGTTTTCTCTCGACTGGTTTTCGTAGCTTGGTTCAGTCCTTAGTTTCATGTTCAGGTAGATAGGAAGGCGGTTCCAAAGTGAATGCTGTAGCCAGTCGAAAGTTTGTCTGGCTTTGGAGATCTGATTGGCGATTCTGTCGTGGACCTTCATTATTTCTGGCATTCTTATTTCAACATGATTGTCCAGAGTTAATTGTGGTTGACTGCATTAGAGAGCACTAGATGATCCACAAAATTACTATCGCAGCTGATCGCCTCTAGTTGGTGACCAACGCAGATATCAGTTGTTCCGTGGTTCCTTCGGAAGCTACACTGCCGTTTGGAGAGAAGTCTGTTTTCAATCGAGGGTTGGGCTATCTTTATTGGAGATCGCTGGCTGGTGCCCGCAGGACCTTTCACTAAATAAGAAAGTTCAGTGAACTGGTCTTCTTCGCAGAAGTTTGTTAGCATTGGCAACTCTAACTTCAAGCTTTGAAATTTTTCGTCAATTCGAGTGTATTTGCTAGAATCGTTGGCAAAATTCCTGAAATTTTCGGCAGTCAATGCACTCACTCCTTTTATCTACTCAAAATGAGACTAGTGCCTTGCGGTACGTCATTAAGAACAGCTATTCCGAAGACTTTGAGAAATTGAGCGCGACAGTGTTGAAGCATGCCTAGTCCAGGGGAGATGGTGAACTAAAGCGGGAAACGCTTTATGCCATGCCGATCTGTCCCCGGTTTGACTCGGGGAAAGGATATGGTATGTAGTCGGGGTTGTTTTAATATACTAAACTCGCTACTTAATGTAGTTAGGTAGGCGTTGTTCAGTTAAGTTTGTCCTCTGCTTAGGTTTAGGGTTAAGGGTGGGATTAAAGTTCAGATTATGTTTACAGTTAAGGTTGGGTTGGGGTTATGGTTAGGGACCTGCATCCTAAGACCCCACCCCTATAACCTCTACCCCTAATTTCCGTAAGACGCGTTCCACGGGTTACCTGCTGCTGAATCCAACTATAAAACATATCCATGCTTAATTCGATATTGCTATTGCTTTATTATGGCAGAGAAAATAGAAAGGGTGTGGCTGACTTCTTCGTGACCCTTTCTCACTACAAAAACCTGATATGCTCAGGGGTGATAATCTGAGAAACTAAAATTGCTCAGTGGGACAGATTTGTCCGATTTTCGGTATTCAACACTGAAGAGCTGACCAAGATCTTAAAAGTTGCGACTTGGAAGGTGGCAGGTTGGCAGGGAAACTTGAATCTTATAGGGAGGTGAAAATAACAGATGACCCCTTAACTTGGGGCGTAACTTAAACCATAGTCATAAATTTGTCTCGCAGTCAGCATTAACCCCATGGTCGAATATGCTATTTTTTAACTGCTGGCAGCTGTTTATTTAGAAATAGGCCTGCTCCATTTTTCATTATAGGTTAGAGTATTAATGTTTTAAAAAGCACACAGCTTTACGACTCGCTGAGGTATCCAGAATGCACACATCTCGCCATCAAATCGCATTTCTGCCATTGGTCATCGCGGGTAGACAAAAATCAATATTCTAACCGGTTTAAATTTTTGTAAAACGAGTCAATCGAGCGAGCTCGGAGGCAAAGGATGCAGCACAACGGTAAGACGCCCAGCCCAGTGGCTGTTGTAGTACTGTTTCATGTCCAAATTCCACCTGAAAATTAATGAAATTTGCTCGGTTTGTGAGAGCAGTTCTGCTCTATGCTTAGAAAATTTTCCTTTCATGAACGTCGTTTTCCTTATGACTCGTCTATAAAAATGTGGATCTTAAGTGGGCCATTACGTGTCAGTCCGTACCCAAGTCGTTAATTGCTGTGTTTCCGTCGGCGATGATGACTTAGTTACGAACTGACAAGTAATCATCGCATCAACTACGGACCCAAAGCGTCGAACACCAATACCGGTAGTTATTGCAGAGTTGCGGTTGCCTGGCCGCTGCGTTCCATATATACCGCTCATATTGTACCTCTGTTACCGATTTCGGTGACGATCTCTGATTATGGGGTGCCAGTAAGAATCCAAAACCTTGGGAAAATAAACTTCCTGCTCCAACGATCTCATCTTCTGCAGATGAGCTGCTTCCTGGACCAAGTTTCTTCGCTATTATCGTTTGAAGCAACATGTATCAGCCTGAACGACTGATCTTACGCAATACTACCTAAAGGTTTAAACTGCGTCTTAGAGGTTGAATGATTACGTACTTGTCATTGTAAGATTTATTATCTTGGAGTATAACCCGAAGATATTTCAGACACACCAATATACCGGCTGTTGAAGGAACATATTTTCGGCCTCCTGTAGAAAGCTCACTTAATATAAATAACTGCGAAAGTAGTATGTATTTTCCCAAATATTTTCGATGCTCCTAGAAGATCAAATATATTTTATTGAAAATATGAACAAAATATTCTTTCATGTGTTCCTTGGATAGCAGATCACGTTTTCTTCACTTGTTTTACTCCAAGAAAGGCTTTCTTTTGGTTTTGAAAAAGGTTCCCAATTGTGAATTTCTTTAAGATTTCAATACAAATTGTATAACACCTGTTTGTTTTTTATTGCCCTTCACGAAGAAAAATTTTACGAGCATTGTATGTAGAAAGAAAACCATAAATACAACTGCAAAGGCAGATGAGGCTCAAAATTATTCGTAACTTGGAGAGCCTTTTCGATAATAAAAATAGAAGAAGTGATTTACTATCAAGAGAGTACAAGAAGGATATTTTTCTATAAAATATATTTGAATTTTTAATGGCATCGCAAATCAATATCAAAAGGAAACTAATTAATCAATTATTTTTCTTACCACGTGAGCTTTTGAGAAAACGTCAATGAAAATGATAAATCAAGTAATGTAAATTGTTTCTATAGATGTTCAATGATGCCCTTATAAATTAAAATATATTTTTTGGGAAACATAAGCAGAAATATACCTCCTTACACTCATTCGATAGCATACCATGTTTTCGTCAAATATTTCGTTCGATGACGAGTTGTTATTTAGTTTAAAAAAGTTCCCTACTGTGCATTTTTAAGACTTAACAATGTCTGTTCAAGTTGCATTGCATCTGTTCGTTTTTCAGTGACCACCATAAAGGATACGGTATAATCTGAATTTAATGCTATCTTCTTACTGGCATACAGGAATTTCTGATATTCCATTCACGAAAGGCATATACTTTGTAGGCAGAAAACTCTAAGCGAACATGCAGATGGGGCTCCAAATTATTTGGGAATAGAAAAACCTTTCTTAAAAATAAAATCACCCTTTCTTTGAGTATAGCATTTGAAGAAGGTGTGATTTGCTATTAACTGATTACGAAAAAGAATTTTTTTACTTATTTATTCGATAAAATGTAGTTGCATTTGTACTCGCTTTAAAAAATATACAGAAAACATGCGAACTACTTAAGTGGTCCTTTTATCGAGGGAGATTTCTTAAGGGAACCAAAAAGGCATTCGTTCTGTTTTACCTTACAGGATGATAAAAGTTATTTGTTTTCGCGAAAATGATTCGAAGGAGGATATCTGGACGTTTGTCAGATGACGCTAACGAGCTGTCGACCGTTAACTGGAACATTAGCTTTAGTAAAGTCTTATAGGAATCCTTTAGTTTGAAATATTTTTTCCCAAATGAGAGCTCGTAAGATATAAAAAGTAGATAAAATCAAGTAGGAAGTTGATTCACAGAGAGGTAATCAGAAGGCATTTTCAAATCTCATTTCAGCCGTATTTATTTCAATGGATTGTACTACTGAAATAATTCCAAGCTCGCGGTCTATTAACAAGTGCAATGGCCTCCACATCCCATATTCGGTGCAGATATTTAGTTTTATTAAAGTAATTAGTCACTCGGTAAAAGCGCAAGCGAATACTGTGTGCAACGCCAGTGTTGGTGAGCAATCATCACGCCAGCATCCAATATGGCTGATTAAATTTCAGGGAGTTGAGAATAGAAGCAAAGATGCGAGTTCCAGGAAGTAGTTGCGAAGAGCGAGAAGCGATCACTGATGTTTCGGATTCTCACTTGGATCCATCATCAGAGATAGAATAAGATAAGGGTATTGGATCGCCCAGGTTTTTCAGCATTTATAGGATGTAGTTGCTAGGCCAATACATGCCTATCACCATTGGCACTTCCCGAGTGCATCGCAGGTGGTGTGATAGTTGTCTGATCGGCTAGCAGTTGCAGTATATAGTTGCCATGCCGTTGCTGCGCTCATAGGGGTTGAATGTGGAGCGATGATGGCCCACAGTAGAGTTTCCGACGTCCGGATTTCATCTTCCTTTTGAGCTCTTGGGTAATTCGGCTCACCAGCATTGACACCAGAAACAGTGGCCATCCCCGCGTTCTCCGCGTGGCTTACTATTTTGCCCAGGCAAAGGTTCAGTACCAAATGTGGAGCAGGTAAGTCTTTGCGCTTTTTTTGAGGACCAGAAAACCATGACGCGAGCAGTTCGCGGCTCACGCGGTTGTTTACCCTAGCGTGAATTTTGGCTTCATAAAACTTTAATGTGTAGCCGGGTCCCATAGAATGAGCCGCGACTTGGAAGCCGGCGTCATTTCTCCTCACTGCGACTGTGTGCTCGGTCATTCGCGTCTGGAGTAGTCTTCCAGTTTTTCCGACGTAGATGATTTGTCAACAACTGCACCAAACCCGATAAACGACCCCAGGTGTTTCTTGCCGTGGCAGTGGGCCTTTTGACCTCATGATCTGGCGACTTATGGTTGCCTCCGGTCTGGGTGCAACTCCCACTCCGAGGGGTTTGAAAAGGCGGTTGACGGCTTCCGAGACATTCTTCACGTACGGTAGAGCTCACCAAAATTTGGTGCTGGTTGAAGTTGGTCTCTCATCTCGTTTGCGTAGGCACTGGTTAACGAATTTGTGTGAGTAGCCATTCACTCTAACCCCCCGTCAAAGATATTGCAATTTGGCAACCTTGTTTTCCGGTTCACTTCAGTGGGTTTCCACACGCAACTGCGTTTGTGGATCATTATAAAGCAGTAGTTGCGTTGGGTTTGTCGCCTTCCTGAATACCTTAGGTTTTACGCCACCACAATCTTTGCGGCAGGCGAGGACATCAAGAAAGGCCAGCTGGTTGTTTTCCTCTTCCTCCATTGTCCAGAAAGACGGCGTTGAGATTTTTTGATTTCCAGCCCCAGATCCCGTTCGAGGACAAGGGTCTTATCCACCTATTGAGTCCAGAATTTTAGTCTGTGGCATTTGAAAACCAGCGTCTTCAATCGTTGTAGAACGGCCTCAGCTAAAAGTCCCGAAATCGGTGACCCCATTGGCGTGCCTTTGACCTGGCTCGTAGATTGTTCCGTCAACCGCGATGTACGTTCCAAGTAGAACTTCAGAAGTTAAAGGATTTGGGCGTGTCCGTGGCGGTTCTCCGTAGGAGTAATTCGGTGGTCTCGACTGCCAGTTCCTGCGGAGTTGAAAGGGACGTGACATCAAAAGATATCGCGACGTCACTTGGCAGAAGGCTCAACCCTTTAAGTTTCTCAAAGAATTGTGTTGATGAACTGACAGTAGTGTCTGAATTAGCTGTCAGGAATTTGAGACGCCGAAACAGCAACTTTGCCAGTCCGTACGTTGGAGTACCTTTGAGTGATACGATGGACTGGAAGGGAACGCCCTCTTTGTGCACATAGAATCGGGCCAAGGCCGTGTCCTGGGCTCTCGCTATGCGTTGGTCAACCGGCGATAGTGCCCCCGAGTTTTCCAATGTCCACAACGTTGCATTGATTTCGCGTACCAGCGTTTTTACGGGGTTGGTTGCCGAAGGAACATGGGACTGGCGGTCCTTCAGTAAACCTTTGGCTCTTTGAGCGTGGTCTGTCCTGTTCAAAATGACCTTGGAACGCCTTTTGTCCACCGGCACAAGAATAAGGTCTTTGCGGCCTTGAGTTACCTTAGTGCAGAACGTTCGACCTTGGATTTGATGGATTCGAGGGAGAATCTGAAACGTTAGGCTGATAAATCTCTTGTTTCAATGATCGTATCTACTTCTTCAAGATTACTTCCTAGTGTGGATACAGTAGCTGTCCTGACTCATGAAATCTTATGGATTTCATGAGTTACGGCCCGTTACGCGAAATCAGCGCACCATGCGTCCCCCAAAGTTTTACACCAATGAAGAATAAATCGTTAGAAAAAATAAGGCTTATTTTGGTTTACAATTTAATATTACATTGTCTAGATATAATATTTCATAAGCTCACATGTTCACAGGCCGATCACAGACTAATGAATTTAAATAGAATCGTCAGGTGTAATCGTAAACGTATTATTTGTGTGTATAAATATGAATTTTCTATTGTTACATTTCTTTATAACCATTTCGGATTTTCTCTACCGGTGAGTTTCAGATCGTCTTTGAAAATTTCGTGAATTCTTTACGATTTTCGGTGTCCTCAGTCGACTGCCCATAAATGTAGCTTCCGTTCAATGTGCTTAGTAAAACCTTCAAGAGAGTGGCCGAATATTTACTAAGATTTTGCGATAAAATGTCAGTTTTTGCCCCTTCCGTTTCAAGTTTCCTTATTCATTTATAGTCAACTGCAGACCGAAATCGTGTTGACAGGCTTCGCGTACGCCGTGAATGCGAAAAGTGGCAGCGTGTATATATATGTGCGTTTAAGATCCTAATTATCGGTGTAGTAAAACAAAGTACATTTACACAAGTTTTTTACAGGGTTTTTGGCACAAAGAGTCATAAATTTGCAAAAGTTATTTTTTAGACTGAATCTGCCCTTGTTTTTCCGAAAACAATGTGATCTCTCAAATCTGAATTCACCTGATTTTCGTGAAAAAAAACAAATGTTCCGTTCTCTGAAGTGATACATACCAAATATTCTGGCTAATATTAATGTTCATTCATAGTACTGCGCCCAAAAACAAAATGCTTTGATCCGTAGCTTTTAATAGCGTAGGAAAATTCCTGGATAGCAATAAACGTCGGATTCTGCCCCTTGTAGCCCCGTTTTCCTATCAATAAACTGATGAGAAGTGAACTCTTTATTACTAAACAGCGTTTCGTGCATTAATTCAATATAAAAAATTAAAATAAAACTTTAAAATGCGTGTCCACTGCTACGTAAAATGCTGATATAGACATTCAATGAGTAAGTAGTTTACTGTAGTTGCCAACAAAATTTCCATCTGATTAAACAGACATTTCGTTCTATTTACAGAATTGAACCTTGCATTACAAGGCACTGAGGTTGAGGACGAATTTTCCTGTGAAGAACCACTTAGGTGAGTTTCTCCGTCACTCGTCTTTGCCATAATTTAGAAAATGCAAATGTTGGGAATGAGACAGAAAGTAATGGTACAATCAAGGATTTGCAAGATCCCGTTCATTATACACATGGTAATTAAGATTCAGATTAGGCGTTTTGAGCCATAAAATGTTTCAGTTCTTTCAAAATTCAATTAGTCAGCCCCAATTTATCCGGTTATGTGTTGCGTATTGTCGGGAGAGAGGCATAACCGCTAAGAGAATTGCGTTTATTGCAGTGATGGACAGTTGACAGGTTTTAGTTTTCATGACAACGATGTTTGTGTACTGATCACAATATAACGATCCAAAAAATATATGGACACTGAAATGATTATTTCCAGCCTATTTGCTATGAGATCGTGCCCTATTTCAGTCTTGCCCTCATGCTGGATCGCGACAGGGGTCCCCTCTGCTGCGGCAGACACTTTCGAAGATATATACCTACTCATATTTAACAAGTAGATCTTATCGAGTTATTTTATTTAGCGCAAGATTTCATGAATGGTTACGACATCCATTCGCCAGACGTGGATCATATGACTTGACCAGGGCAAAGATGCGACGCTCCAAAAAGTCAACAATAGAATATGCACCCCCTTTCGACATCCTGCCTAAATTCGAAGAGCTAGCTTGGCGGCCATCCATTAGACCCAAACGCGTAAGTTCCACTCTTTCTATGAGCAATGTCTACCTGACTTCCATTTTCTGTTTGTGACCCAGTCGCGAGACTGTGACAGTATGGTGAGCAAATAGGCACGTGATAATCTCAACTATTTGCTGGAAAATAGCCTTTACTGGACTTCTAACTTCGTAAACTGCAGCGACGAAGCAAGCGGGTGCCTATTCGCATTGGCTAAGAGGCTGAACGGACTACCCAAATAGGATAGTGAAGATCTCTGAAGATGAGGTCTAGAAGGGCCTTCGAAGATGAAGTTTCGTCGAGCTATCGATTAGATTTTTGAGACCTTTGAAAGGGGCGATGCCGTTGCAACAGACATAATCGGACAACTGCTGGTAACCATGTGCATGCGGAAGTGAATGCCGGCTGTGATTTTCCCAACAGTCGACTCAAATTAGTCTTCCAACTGGATATGAAAGAATGCGGTAGAATGCTCAATGGGAGTTCAATCGTCGCTAATAATGATGTCACCTGCATGTCCTAGAGCATTGCAGGTACAGGAACGGTGGATAAGTCTATGCTGTTGGTTGACATTTGAAGCATCTACCACGCTCCTCTTTCGTCAGCCCATCTGAGTATGGTGGGATCAGGCACAGTGGCTGATTCAGCTCAACCCTCACATGCGAAGAGGTACTTTTAATGCGTTGACGGACACATGAGCATAGCTCGGTATTAACTGAGCTTTGCGAAAACTGTGCGTGGAAATTGGAAGAACCCCCATCCCCTTAAAAGGGTCTAGATTATCAACTCCACTTACAAGCCATGCCAAAATGAAGGCAAATAGGAAAAGAAGCCTAGACAGCCTAGGATGTCTCGCCCCAGTTTCCTTTTGAAAACCCATATGTTGGCAAAAACTTTGCATTTTTTCTTACTCTTTATCCTTCTTTTTATTTAGAATAGTTATTCTCTCAGTGAAAGTCTGGTCGAATATTTCCGGAAAGTAACTGTGGGAGATGAATCACGGCTTCCTCATACAAACGATGGTGGCAATTCAAACGGATCTAGATTTTTTGAGTCCCGGGAAGTTCAGGTTAGGAAAGTGGTTCTGGATTTTTCAATATCTATTCATGTGTCTGTTTTTTCCTTGATGGATGGACGCTCGCTGATCGGTTACGGAACTCACCTGTCCCGTTCTGCCTTTGGTCTTATTCTCGAATCCCACAAACAGCCACACAGTTGCTAGAATGATAGGCAGGATTAAATTTCTGAGAATCGGGTGGTGCAACACCTGTGACTGGATGATGACGGCTAATAAGCCAGAAATGGCTATTTCAGTCTCTTTTTGTCTTTGGCGGCAATGTTCATCGGAGTTTTTTCCTGGTTGTTAGTCGTCATTTCGAATTTTTTTCGGAGTGTGCATACGTTTACGAGAGAAAACTCCAGTGTAGTAAATAATTAAGTTACGTTTTTCTACAAATATCTTAGGTGGTGTCACTCATAAATACATTTAATTATGTTAAAATTTATTGCTATAAACTGTGCATAATACATTACAGTATGTGACCTATTACATATTTAATGCACAAAGTAACGGATGATTGCCATTCACTCGCAAACCGGCACCAACGAATGTACGAAATCTTTGAAATAATAATGGACAACTTTAAGAGAATAGAAAAATATCAAAAAACCAAATGTAGTATTACGCTGTTTAGAAATATCAACTCTGTAGAACTGTGTCAAATTCCGAAATCACTAAAAATTGCTGTAGATGCATAAACTGAAGTTTTAAATGCACAAAAAACCTCTCCATTAAAATACGAATAAATAAATTAGCAAAAATAGGCTTACATTTAAAAATAGTCCTTTATTGAAACTTGCGCTTACGTATCCTTCAAAAACATGTGAAATTCAGAGGGTTGCCGGTAGCAAGCAGCCAACCGTTTGAGGATAGATTTTCAACTCAGTTTCACGAAAATTCACTTCTTTTTTCCGTTTCTACATCGCTTGAGATGTGGATTACTAAGCAACCAGGGTTTCGCGTGATTTCGCCGAAAGGGGTCAAACGACAGACCGGTCAGTGACTAATACATTTAAATAGAAGTCAGATAAATTTAAAGTGATCACCAGAATTGAGTTGTATTTTCGCTGATGCTTCGGAGAAGTTGGTCAACACTCGATGAGCGTTTTGAATGAATATCAAATTCACGATGGAAGCTGAAACAATCAAATTCCCTTCCAAGGTGTCCTTGTGCGCTGATGGGAAAATGGACAACAACAAACTACAGTATTCAGAAAAGCCACCAGCACAAAGACAATACTACACTTAAACAGCAATTACCTTCTGTTTCACAAACGCAGCTGCGTTCAAACTCTATTCCAACGAGTTGAAACACATTGCAGCACGCCAGTTGACAAAAGAGCTGAACGACGGTACCTTCAAGACCTCTTCCGAGCTAATGGACATCCAAGTTCTTTTATCAATCAAAGCAAGCTCCGAGTGAATAAACGACGGCCAAAAGAACAACAACCCGACGTCTGGACGGGATTCTCCGAGGCAGTCTCTCGACAGTTACATCCCACCGGAGTAAGCATATTCCATCGACCCCAGGTGACAATTCTTCGTCATGATGCAACTTTAGGACATACTGTCCCCTACCAAAACCTCCGCAGTTGTGTAACAAATATTTTGCAATGATGAGGATTGCAACTACGTCGGGGAAACTGGGCGAAAATAACAGACTTGCCTACATGAGCAAAAACTAGTGGCTTGGAGGCTAGACCCAAACTTGTAGCTTGCAACCCATATTGGAGAGGCTGGCTAAAATTTTGACATTCAAGGAGCGACCATCATAGGTCGAGAAACCTCAAATCTAAACGACTTACGCTTGAGGCATGGTATCCAGATGCCAACTGTATCAACAGGCATCCAGACCTTCCAACGGCCTATCAAGTCCTGCGTCATTACATGCATACAGACCAGGACGAACCCATCGGAAGGTGAGGCAGGCTTACAAGCAACCTCGACCAATGTGAAGTTGCCCAACACTAGCGGCCGTCAAGCTGTGAAAATATCCACACAGAGGCCGAGGCAGCGAACGATAGAAAAATCGATCAGTTCTAGGCCAACAAGTTCAGCCTGTCATTCAAAACACTGATCGATATTAGAAATAGACGATTTGACAATGGAGAGCCGGCCATGCTCTCTGAAGCTTCAGCGAAAATGCAAACCAATTCCGATGAGTACTGTAAATTTATCTGAATTTCATCCCGGAACTCTTACCTTTGGGAACCTAATATAGAATTTGCAGGTACAGTCCTAACCGAACCATTTTGGGCATATTAAAAGAAATTTTCTGTAGTCAACTTTCATTTTCGGTATTTCTGGTGATGCAGTGCTATGGGTTTCAGATCATCCTCGAAATAGTGGTGAATACTTCACGCTTTTCAGTGTGTGCAATCCTTTGCGTACAAACGCAGATTCTGTACTATGCGTTTATTGAAACCTTCGAATTAAATATTTCTTAAAAGCGTTTACCGATGTCGTGAGTTCTTGCACATTCTTTCTAATACAGATGGCCTGTTGGGTCGTAATTGTAGACTCATCCAAACACGAAACCTGATCGCTGAAAAAAATGAACGTCCGCAAAACGGCTGGTAATGAAAATGCTTACGTCTATTAAGAACTTTCTTGAATAAGTTACCCCTCTAAGAAGTGTTTTAATTACCGATTTCTCTGACGGATGTATGCGTACTTTAGCTTTTTCACAGGTTAAATCGTGGTAAAAAATTAGATATAGTTCAATATATTTCTTGGGCAATGGACATTGTCTTTCTGACCCGTTTTTTACTTCCCTGTAAATATTGATATTTGTTATGGTGCAAATAAAGAATTAAATTTATCTTAATATGGAAGCCTTTTCGATATATTTGTTACTTTTAAGCTCCATTTTATGTTTTTAAATGTACAACATACCGGCTGTATAAACAATCAGATATTGCGAAAACTTCTTATGTTCCACCCTTCCATTTTTAAATGACGCAGTAGCGGAAACTATCTCGTAGAAAAATTATCTTGCCACATGCTTGAAATTTAACGGAGTTTTGGTGGGGTTCATCTTAAGAGTAATCACAAAGGGCAGAAAAATGTCAGGAGGTTTAAACAAAGGATAACCAGTGGGTGTTATAAATGCGTTTAATTTATAAAACGTCTTGATTTCTAAAATAAAAACTTTTTTTGCACCGTGTTCCAAGTGAGTTACGTTGAGAAAAAAAGAAATTTTCAAGCACAGCAGGTACCATGAGATAAAACGCTCGAGTGTAGGTTACTATCTTATAGAATAACACGCGCAGATACGCAAACCTCGTTTACGATAGTTATTAGCATAGGACACCGTTGGAATACAAGTTAACATAGATTTCCCCTCTAAGTTGTAAAAATTTTGAATGATAACATTATTAATAAACATATTCTGCATGCGAAAAGAGCGTTTACCTGCTTAGGCTAGGTGAATGCTTAAAATGTGTAGCACTTTACTTACCGAAAATTGGTCTTCTTAATTTCCACCATCGCATTTCATGTCAAATATCCTTAGGTTGTGAGAAAACCCCACCATTTTTCATTCGCCAGCTTAATTGTGAGGCATAAGGTATTCTGCAGTTCACACCTACACGAACCCATTGCATCAATAAGGTCAGCCGGGTCCGATGTAAGTGATTCCTTTACTAGACTCAGCATACCTGATGGTTTCTGCATGATCAAGCCATGCATCAGCTCAGTTTTCTAGACCCATGTGCTCAAATGTACCTGGGTTTGTTGTCTGCACGTTTTAATGTAATCAGCTGACCCCATTAAGAGTCCTTGCCAGACACTGCCCATCTACATAAAGTGATAATACACCGGAAAGCTACTCAGTCGGATAGGATAGGACATTACTAAAAACTGTAATCGGGACCAAAACTAAGTCTAACCCGCTGATAAAGTACTCTAGGAGAATTGCATAGCATAGAAGTGACCTTCATTGAATTAGCTTTGGAACA
Organism: Schistocephalus solidus; assembly: GCA_017591395.1. Classification (NCBI taxonomy): domain Eukaryota; kingdom Metazoa; phylum Platyhelminthes; class Cestoda; order Diphyllobothriidea; family Diphyllobothriidae; genus Schistocephalus; species Schistocephalus solidus. Next base: position 31,662 of record WEDG01002429.1, on the reverse strand, counting down.
GGACAGAAGGCAGATGATCCAGTTTGTTTGGGTTAGAAAAAGCCGTTCAAGTCTCCCTTGTCTTTAGGGCTCGTCCCTATGGGGACACCTGCTTGAGGTCTAGACCGGTTCCAAACCAATGTGGAAGGTTCGCAATCCGTCGAGCATTCAGAACGCATGGGTGAACGCGACGACCACGGCTGCGGTCGCAGCAAATAAAGTATGAGCCCACTTTGCGCCTCTTCGGCGACGGAAAATAACCGACAAATAGCAGTTCTTTTCTCCCTCATCTGGGGTGTAGTATCCTTTAAGTCGACTTCATTTAGCTACCTTCTTCATATTTTCAATGCCTTCATCAGATGCCGTAGCGCCAACCAAGAGGTGATAGAGCAACCGGTCTTCTAAACTGTTATTCTTTGAACTTTTCCTGATAACCTTCTAATCCTACCCCTAGATGCTTACAATGCGATAGTAGAGAGTTCGGTTGCATTTAGCGACGGTCAACAGTTTCGGTCGAAAATTATCCAAACGTCCTGATCCAGAGCAATCGAGAAATGCGGACGTCCTAATTATCTGAGCCGTGCAGGCAATTACAGTTTCATTCCCTTTAAGGACACGCGAGGGTGATCAGCGGACAGCGCTATTAAATTGCCCTAAAAAGGTCAATCTCTGTTGTCCGAGTACTGAGTTTCATGCGCCAAGGCGGCAGGATGTCTATTAATGGATGGAGAGGTGGAAAAGGCAACCGAATACGGGCAAGAATGCGACCCAACTCAGATGCCAAAGGATAGGCCTGCGTGCAATACGCGACCGTACTACCGTACCTGTCAGGTTTAGCATTCGTTACCGTGCAGTGGGGTCAAACAATATTTCGTTGGCGGTAGGAGGACCGAAGTATCGGGTCAAATGGAAACTTTAAAATATGTGACGCGACGTTTCAAAACGCATCTGTTTTACTTTGATAATGAAAGATCACGCAGAGTGGGCCTCATTCTTACTTCCGTCAAGGGTCCGAATAAAAGTGGGTCAGGTCGGCTAGGAATGATATCGGGATAGGGCTAGGATAAGCTTGCCACTCTCCTTTTATTCATTTAGCTCCCTCCATAAAAGACCCATTACCACCGGTCCCGTGTTACTCGCTGACCTATCCTTTGTTCCCGGACTTGGCTCACATATTTTCTTCTGTCAATAAAATGTAAATAATTAAGTCGGTAAACACCTGTTTCCGGTACTTTATCATCAGACCTATACAGTTACATAGATAATTCAAATATTATATCACACGTCGCCCAACCTCCTGATGACAGCGGTTCACTGTGCGCACTTGAGAGTGATTTTCACTGCCCGTACTCGACTCTGAGCATAGCTCATATTCTACCTTACCCCCCACCCCCCACTCCAGTCCCAATGATCACAACATGTCAACCTCGCCATGCGGTCGATGCGGGAACGATAAGTGTTAACAGAAGGCGAGAGAGAGGGAGGAATATGCTTTACTTTGAAAGTATCATTCCAAATTTTTAGCAAAAAAATGGCTCCATTCACTAAGAGAATAGGATAAGTTAACATAGTATGAAAGAATCAAAAAGTCAAAAATGGACATCTAGTGGGGGAGACAGTTCCGACCTCAGCTTCTGTATTTCAGTCTCTTCACACGTAAGGTAGCGTGCTATAAATGGCAAAACAAAGCGCTGATATGCCGATGTACGGCAGGGTATATGGCGAAAACCTCGGCGCATCGGACGGGAAGACTTCACAGCAATCAGCTCAGAGTGGAAGGCATGGGTTACATCATCAAGTATTCGCCCAGCGAATTGTTTGACTGTCGTCAAGTGCCGTTTTGCTGTCGAATCCACTAAAACAGTATAAGAAACACCAGCAGCAGAAGAGAGCATTCGGAGAATACGTTTTAAAATCAAAAAATCCTTTGTAAGCAAAGCTTTAAAAATAACGGGAGAGCAATAAAGAATGAGGGGAAGAGTTCGTACCTCTATAAATCGCCTGTTAAGGGCTTGAGGTGTGTGATAGGAACGTAAACGACGGATATAATTGAGAAGTTAATGACCCATTACCACCAGTCCCGTGTTACTCGCTGACCTATCCTTTGTTCCCGAGAACGGTACCGGCAGAATTGATCCTCAACAATGCCGTCTCGTATAAATGTGTACAAGGGAAGGTAAAATGACTATTTTTATTTGTTAACCACCACCACCCTCATTACCACAACTACTACTACCACCACCACCACCACCCTAACGACCATCATCAGCCAGCCATATCCAATCCCAAGTTTGTAACACGCGAAGTTCGACCGAGCGATCTGTTGGTTAGTTAACCAACGCTCCTAATCACTGAGCCACCGGTTCGTCATCCTGTCGTTTTGCGACTGCTTACGGGTGTTAAGATTGAACCCCAAGGCAGAACAGGAGGAGAAGGTTCCAAAATGCCACAGAAAGTAGCCACGTTTTTTTTAATTCTGCAACTTTGTGGCCTAGGCTGAAAACTAACGCAAAGAGATAAGGTGAGCATGCTTGTTAATGTATCATTTTTGGGCTAGATATAAAATTTTGCTGAAACACCGTAGTCCAAGAATAGGAAACTAGTGACCAAAATCTCCTTCCCGAGGTCAATTGCCAAATGCAGACGTCTACTCAAGGAAAATAATTCGCAACTACGTTAGCATGATTGGGCCAAATTTCAAAGGCCGTTTATCAGAACAACAGGCGGACGGGCAAGGTAGACAGGACTTATTTAGACTGGTTAAAGAGGTTGCCTTGCACAACCTGCCGGTAGATGATGAACTGAGGCGGGCACTTCCAGAGGGACTCACCCTCTTCCCGTCTAACCAGGCTTACGCTGCTTCTACCTGTGTTTTCAGACCCCTGGTGAAGACCAGGAACCTGAACTGAGCACATCAAGCCGAGGAACTCAGTACTCACAGTCGAGGCCAAATCTGCGACCCTGGCACAAACGATTTACCATGCGAAGGTTGTCCGTAGGTAAGCTAAAGACCTTACTCTTTCATCATTCACCCTTTATTTCAGCTGAAAAAACCAACAAGACTTAAGCTAACTCCAGAGCATTCATGAAATTTAAGATGGGTTCCAGTCATACCAGGAATAGAGCCGTTTCACGGAGGAAATTAACGGATCTCCTCCATAACTGAGAACTGTTTCATTGTGCGAGACAAATTTATTCTCGCTAGCAATTCTGATTTTACCAATCCGGACGCTCCATTTGGTTTACATACCAGCCTATTTGAAATGGAGAACTATATGCTGCATTTTAAATGTACCGTTTGAAAATTTGTGGTAAAACGATACCTAATGGCCAAAATCTACAACTTCCGACCTCAAAAAGAATAGTAGGTGAATGGGTCGAAAAATGTACGCCAGATTCTCCTTCCGTCAAAACGGTGCTAGTCTGGTGTTCAGGTGACCTTATTTTAGGTCAAGCAAACACGGAGGCGTAAAAATAAGTTAATAATGAGCAACAGGGTTGACAACATGAAATGTCAACCAAAATTCCGAAAATGATTTTAGATTCGAAAAAACCTGCCTAAGTATAGTTGTTATATTAACTATTTTGCACCCTAATCCAAAGATATTTAAGACGATTCAGGATGTAAGCCTCCGAACGAGATTTTTTGGGTCGCCTGCAAAAATTACAGTTAATTAAATGGCTATTTAAGTAGTATCAATATTTTTCGTGGAATTTAGATGCACTTATAAAGTCAAATATATTTTATAGGGTAAGTACGAATTACATGGCCACCTAACCAGGACACGAGAATAGGAGCGCCCTGCTCACTCAGCATAGGTTGAGTGCGATGAATTTCCCGAAGGTTAAATTAATCCGTGGCTTCAACCTGAAATAAAGATAAAATTTAACCTTGATCTTAGCCCTAGCCCTGCCCTAAACCTAAATCCCACAGGTGAACGAACCCAAACGGTAACTTTTAAGGTAATCTTGACCCCAAGTCTGCCCTTTGCGAATATATACTTACCTTTAATCCTCACTTTAATCCTTCACCTAATTTATCTGGAATTTTGGCGCAAAAACCACATGTTCTCGTTCCTGGTTAGGCAGCAATACAAGTTAATCTAGCCATTTAGAGAAAATGCACAAGATATATATGTATATATATAATGCTCATTTGGTAGCCGGTTACACCCTCTTCAATTTCTATACTTGAAGGCTATCTTTTCATTTAAGAAAACTTTATATCGATATATCGATTGACCCAGTTCTCATCTAAGGCCCAGGCTTCAATCAATACAAGGCTTGTCTTGTCTCTAGCGTGGACGATTATATTCGCGGCTGTGAGTTGAAACTCGTGACCCGTCTCGTAGATGTCGGCAGCCACGTTTGGTAGTCCATCACTTACGATGGACTCCAGCAAACCTACGTAAAGTCAGACAAATAGAGACATGATTCCGACGAGCAACCGGCCTCCTTCTTCTACCACCACCACAACTACTACTTCTAGTAGTAATAGTATTATTGCTACTACTACTACTACTACTACTACTACTACTACTACTACTACTACTACTACTACTACTACTACTACTACTACTACTTCCACTACTACTACTACTACTACTACTACTACTACTACTACTACTACTACTACTACTACTACTACTACTACTACTACTACTACTACTTCTACTACTACTACTACTACCACCACTTCTGCTACTACTACTACTACTACTACTACTACTAATACTAATACTATTACTTCGTCATCGTCGTCTTCTTCTTCTTCTTCTTCTTCTTCTTTAGTTAAATCTCTGTCACTCCTTAGAGGACTTAGAAATCCACCTTTGACCATTTTCCAAGTGCTGCAAATTGCACGCCTCTCAAGGTTCTCCTTGACTTCTGCTAACCTGCTTTTTTTACTTTTCAGCGTAATCGAGAGCACATTGAAAACTGAGATTTGTTATTTGGTAATACAATTTGATCAAATCTTTCTGCAAAATCAAAACCTGTCATTTGTTTTCTTAAATGACTCATCCGCAAAATAAATTCGATTGAAAGAATCTGCAATTGTTTCAACCTTTTGGTTATCGGAGAGCAGGGAAAGAGTCCAGAGGTTTCCTGTCAAGACGGCAGCGATCGAGTCGCAGGAAGGACCTGCGTGGGAAAGTCGGGATCTGAATTCCACGCAGGTGAAAACCTGCTTCCACGATAATAGCACTGTTCGAGAAAATGCTTCGTTACAAGAACGTGTCCACGCTCCCTGAAACGTGTGCTGTAAAGAGGACAACTACTAGCATCGCATGGTGGAGCAGGATTGTTGATAGAGACGAAGAAGAAAACTTGCGGCCATCAAGCACTCGTTCGAGTCCCATCCTGAGGCCCCAAGCTGAATCAGTGCGAGCGTGGTCGGTGATGTACTATTTCGTATTAAATTTGACGCGACGTGAATGCGTTGACCATTTCCTTCGAATGTTGAATGACAAAGTGGACCAGGGTTTAAATCACTGACCTTCACTTAGCATTGGCTGCTGGCAGAAAACAAGCCTGAAATTGCTATTTATTTGTCGGGAAGAAAATGGCAGGTGCACAACTGGAAACTAGCTTAACTGGAAATCAGATTGTGAAAACCTCAGCAGCCTCGGTGGGACAAAGGCAAGGGAGACTGGAATGATCATTTCTGACCTATTAGCCGTCATCAGTCAGCCAGTTAATCATTCCCATCCCATCCCCAACCTTGACGGTTTGAGCGTTGGAGTTCTAATCAACAGGTCGCTGATTCAAGCCTTAAGGTTCCGAAACACCTGAGATTGCGTATGGCTGGCTGATGATGACTAATAAACCAGAAATGTCTACTTCCGTCTTGCTCGTCTTTGGTGGTAGTGTTCTTCTACCTACAAATCTAGAATCCACGAGAGGTTCCAGGTACAGGTGGCTTTAAAAAAATGAAACTGCGAATTCTCTTGTGAGCGCCCAGTCTTCTCTGTTGTTTTGCGTGTACCCGCATGAGCAGAACACAGTTAACACTGCTCCTGCGTGCGTGCGTGCGTTTTTCTGACCTCTGACCCCATAAACAGGGCCTCCGAGAGCGCGTCTTTGGTTTCACTGGTCTAGTGAGTGAATGCACTTGGTGTGTGAGCCGGTGCTTTTAGTACGTGGACCTTCCGACCCTCTCGCACACTATGTGAGCGGCTGGATCTCTCGGAGGAAGTAACACCTTCCGGCCCCCACCCAAACCTCGAAGGCTGGAGACGTCGTGTATACCCTGAGAGGTCATTGGGTGGTGGGGGGTGGGAGGGGAGCGGAGAAACACGGTGCTTTCTACCCGCATCTGCAGGATGAGTTGCAAGAGCCATAACTACATGCACTGATCGCAGGCACCGGTATCTGCCCCTTCTTACCTACAGGGCCTGGTGCTGATCTTCAGAGACACTTTAAAAGCCACATATCTGAACTAAAAGGCCACTGACCAGTTGGCTGGTCTTCCGTAATGTCGTAAATATCTCGGAAATCTGGAGACAAGGTTTTTGGCAGGACGGTAAACATGGTACGCGTACAAAACTCCTGCGTTAAAAATCAGTGCCTTTTTAAGGACGCCCCAGCAGCCATCGTAGTGGGTAACGGCAGAGCCAGAGGGCCAGTAAAGTTGCCGAATCGGGGCAAAGGCAGAATGATATGACCGACAAAGACAACGGAGACTGGAATGGTCATTTCTGACGCATATGCCGTCAGCAGCCAGTTATACCCAATCCCAAGTGGTTCGCCAGTCGAGAATCAAACCTGCGACCTGTTAATCAGAAGTTGAACGCTCTAAAAATTTAGCCACGGGCTCGTTGCCTTGCCGGTTTCGATTGGGAATATTAAATATGGTACATAGGCGCTCAACCATCGGTTACAGGACTCACTCGTCCCGTTGTGCCTTGGGTCTCCCTCTCGAGCTTCGCCAGCGGCCGCATAGCGGCTAGTGATAAAGGTAGAATGATATCACTGACAAATACTAGGGAAACTTTAATGGCCGTTTCCGGCTCAATAGCCGTCATCAGCCATTTTGAGGGGGTTTAGCGTGAACGGCGGTTGTATAAGTTTGGGTAAAGCTGGTGCATGCAAAAATGAAGCTCAGTTGAGGGGTTTCACAAATAAATAGCGTTTTGGAAGTACCCAACTACATTTCCGCCTTACTCTCAATCGAAATTGCGCATAACTGTCAAGAGCAGATCCGACGCCGTATTTTATTCTACTAGAATTGGATGAGGACAAGACAGGGATGTTGGAAAACGAGAACCAGTACCTTGAGATCTGGTGATTGAGCACAAATATTGGAAACGAGGAGGTATGGATTTTGAGCTGCAGTGCAGCCACCAAGACAGTACCATAACTTTGATTTAAATGGCCAAGAAGGGTTTCTGTGCTTTTCGAGTCGAAATTGATCATTTTCCACGGAAACTTCCCTTGTACTTAAGGATCCTGGCCAGGGTGATGGTCTGAAACAATGGCGCGTAGGGTGAGTTTATAGATTGGTAAACTTGACATGAACGAGACCTGCCACTCAGCGGGCATTTGACCCCACAGAAAAACGTATTGTATGCAGGAATCCAGTTTGCTCTGTCACTGGTTATTGGTAATACTTCAGGCACAGGACATCCAGTTTCGTGTAATTAAAATGCTTAGATTTTGTACTATATATATATATATATATATGTCAAACAATCGTTTGACATGTATATATTCCTCACTGCACAAGGCAAATGACGTACTGATGATCGGTAACGACCGTGAAACAGATCTCTACGTCTTGCCTGTTGCACCTATAGCAACATACCTATAATATATATGTGGCATGTGACTTATGACACAACGTTCGTTTATCGCCAGTGGCTAGCTGGCGGACGGACGTAATGGGATCAAGTGTGATCCTAACCACATCAGTGAGTGTCATACAATTGTTTGAAATGTATATATTCCTCACTGCACAAGGCATATGACGTACTGATGATCAGTAACGACCGTGAAACAGCTGTCTACGTCTTGCCTGTTGCACCTATAGCAACATACCTATAATATATATATATATATATATGCCGGAGTTAAATTGCCATTTTGAATGAGAGAGTGAGGTCGATGATAAGTTATCAACTAGGTTGCGTTAACGATGGAGCAAAACTGAGCATGTGAATGGAAATATCTGGAAGCCTAGTTAGCAGTAACCTCTTTTTAACCCTAATTTTTGGATAAACTGTCTGTATCTACATAGAATCTTACTCAATGTATTACAAGGAGGATTCCAGTATCCCTCACGTAAGCAAATGAAATGACTCTTATTGTATTTGTCCCATTATGGTATTCCTTCGAATGCTCATCAAAGAACTCGATCCCTTAAAGAGAGTTGAAAATTGGTCTCCAAAATGAGTCATGTATGTCGGTTTAAGTTATTTTTACAGGGTTTTGATAGCCGTCAAATAGCAAATAGAGGGTACATCTTGTAAATAATAGAAAATCGTGTAAGAAATAGAAGTCTATATCGTCAAAAATGATGTTGGTTAGGGTTGGGTGACATAGAAGGGGAACATAGTCGTAGTTCAGTCAGGCTTGCGATTGGCCACTTCAAGGCCATTACAGCCGATCTACCTCGGTCAACCTGGATTGGTCAGTATGACGGTGTGTCTGAAGTCGTTGGGTAGGCGACGATTCATTGCGCGTGGGTGGGGGAGGAAAATGAGATCACATTCTGAACAGTGGGGAGGGAACTTGCAGATCAAAGACAGGTCTCCACTTTCTTCAGAACCAGACACTTGCGACACTCCACTCGACAACACCAGAAAAACTTGCAGTCACAGTTCTCCAGACTGTAATAGTGCTGCGTACGGAATCCGCGACCACAACAGAGCGAGCGACAGTTCTGCGGTCCAGTGACGCTGGAGTTGCACTCCCGGTCAAACGTTCCGGTGAGATGGAGGTGTGGATTGGCGTTGCAGAAGAGGTCCTCAGGTGGACGCTCGAAGTACACTAGTTCCTGTGTGGAGGGTCTGAGATCTCGGGGACTACGGGGGAAAACATGGGAGGAGGGCGAGGAGGCAGTGGTGTGTTTGACCTTGATCAATGAGGGCCGCGGATAACGTTGTCGATGTCGCTGTGGGCTCCAGTAGAGCGGGGGATTCGAGCTGACCTCCCGTTGCCTCCGTGGGTTCCATCGGTTCAGTTGGATCACCGGTCCACCAATGTCTGTCGGCCGGGAATTCTGCCCCCAGCTATCCGGGATGGTGTTGTCTAGAGGAAGTGTCAAAAGGGAATTGTCAACCAGCCATTTTCGTCCAATACCAAACTCTGTGATCCCAGAAAGTTTCGTTAAAGGGGTTTGTCCATCATTTCTGGCACAGATAAATAGTCAGCTAACGCCCACGCAGTTGGGTACAGAATCTAGTCAGTTATCTTTTAAAGACCATACACCCAGGGTTTACGTTGGAAGGAGGTTAGATATTGAACATTCGAGTGAAGGACGATTAAGGAGCACTTCGTATATGAACCGGCATCCTCAAATAGACTCACCTCCCCCCCCAACACTCTGATTCAGAACGGAATTTAATAGGTGGGGCTTTAGGCAGCCTTACCAAGAGCTGATTAACCATTCTGTTTCCGGATTAGTTACCTGCCACCTTTCCGATTGCAGCATTCTCCTGATGAGATAGCGCGATTTCCTATTGGATCTTCTTATAGTGGGCGGGTTTAAAATGCGGAGCTACGTGACGCATTAAAACAAGCCTATGATGTAAGTATGCTTTTCTGGTTTGCTACTTAATTTCAGCTCTTTCGTCCGTTCCTATAAAAGGCCACATCCGCAAAACATCTTTTACCACCATTACCGCATCGGAGGCGGTCGTGAGGCAAAGTGCGTGGGCGAGGGGCCCGAGGCGTGGGACTCGATTGTTCAGCTTGATGACCGGACCCTAGGACGTAAGGTCTTCTGCGCATAGCATTCGCCGATATATTCTGCTTGCCGAGAATAATACGCAAGTTCAGCTTTGTCGGGAAACGCAGTTTTAGAGGTCTCGTAGGCAGGCTCAGACAACCACGAAACCGTTGAATCTGCGTACACAGGTAAACAACAGAACAACTCTTCTCACCTCGAATAACTTGTGAGGCCTCCTGGTACATGAGTTTAAGTTGGTTGCCAATGGTTCTCATTGTAGGGGTCTGCCTGTAGCAGGTCTTCATTGTACAGGATCCGCTTGTCCCATGACAACGACAGTACCTCTGCATATTCTGGGAAACAACCTATGTAAGAGGCAAAGAAGTAAAAAAATTGTTTTTTACGAAAAATGTCACAGGCATAGGAGTGGGCACGATATGCATATATATATATATATATATATATAATAAAATTTTCATAAAACTGGCCTCTCTTGTACTCATTTATTAGTAACTAACGTCCTCAACTTTAAAGTATGAAAAAGGTGTAACTTTCTGTTTTAGAAATATGTTACATATGAGTTTTTTAAGAGCATGAAATGTCCATTCATAAAGCATTGCATCTGTCCATTTATGGATGCTACAGTACAATATGGTGACATCTTCTGCATAAAGTAGATAGACGTATGATTTTTCCTGTGCGAAATGTAAACTCAGCTTATTTTGGAGACAGGGTGGGGTCAAAATAATTCGGGAATTAGCGGTTTTTTAAAACCGAAAGATACAATTTCTTCAAGTATGAAATTAAAATAAGGCGTACTTTGCTACCAAATAAGTAAAAAATATTTTTTATGTACGTTTTCTATAAAATATATTTGAAATTTTAAGGGTTTTTAAAATCAATGAGACGAATTCATACTACTGAAGCAGATGGCCAAAAGTAGGCTCATTCAAAAGCCGGTAACCTAACGTGAATACACTATTTTGGGATAAGGCTGCACGATTATACGTATTAAAGCTATACTTAAGCCATTATTTTCGAATTTAAAACTGCAGAATTTCGGGTAATATTTCATGAGATGAGCAGTCTGCTTAAGATAGTTCTCCGAGTAATTGTTCGTGCCTGAAGTCCGCATGAGCTGCAACTCACCCGACGTCCAACGCGATAGTTGTGCAAATTCATGAGGAAGCGAATATGGAAACCATTCTCCATTTGGTCCAGCAGGTTTCGAGTGAATCGACGACCGTAGTGGATATTGTGATCACATCCTTCCCACTGCCAACCGGCTTCAGTCTCCGTGCGACCTCGGTTATTGCAGGGACAGTTGCGAATATTGGTCAGACAGGCCTCTGCCACGCCTCGCACGAGACCCGCGCTGACGAGGGAGTAGACGAATGCTGTCTCTGGAATGCCTACAAAACGCAGACGAAAAAAAGTGTTAAAAAAACCGGCTCTGCGCATGGGGACACCGTAAAACGCCAAACTAAATTGAATGACCTAGAGGAGTCACGGTAAGGCTGTTTATCGAAAAGTACCGGCCAGCCATAAAATAATACTGGTCTTTCAGGAAATATTTTCCCAACCACCAAGGGACTTCTTCGGTGGAGATTACTGAACAACTAAACGGAACACCGTTTATCGATTATATATATATCTCTCTTGTTCGAATAAATAATTGTCAGTAGTCGTTACATGGGATCGTTGAGCCCAGGCACTCACGCAGTGACGATCGATATCGATGCCGCTCTAAGATCTAACCTGGAAAGAGCACAACAGATAGACGCTGTATTTCGCCTTAAATCTCCGCTCTGGATTCTCGTGTTTGACGACACTTCAACGATCAATCAGTACTCGATAGGAATTATTTAAAAAAACGAAACAAGACTGGCTTTTTCTGATTAACTGTTCGTCTTAGCAGCTATACCGGTAAAATTTGCTGTTATCCTACAGTTTTCTTACTTAGAAATCGAATCCAGTGGCATTTATGCATGGTAGTTTAGAGGTTACGGACGTAATTCACGGCCTAAAAGTAGGCGACACTGTGCGCGATTTAGCCCACCAAAGTTACGCTTGGGAAGGCAAATCGAAAAATAATTCCATGGTTAGAGCGCTGGACTTTCGATCACTAGGTCGTGGGTTCGACCCTCGGGTGTTGCACCACCTGGGGTTGGATATGACTGGATGATGAGGGCTAATGAGCCATTTCAGTCTCCCGTGGGCTTTGTCGGACTTCTTTGTCTGCTTTTACTAGTCGTAGCCACTGTGCGGCTGCTGGTGGGTCATGAGAGTGAGCTCCGAGGCAGAACGGGACGAGTGAGTTGCGTTAGCGATCGGTGAACGTGCATTAACGTATGCAGTAAATATTCCCCCATCTGAACCAGCAAGACAACGAGCCCGTGGCTGTATGGTTAGAGCACTGGACTTCTAATCAACAAGTCGCGTGTTCGGACCCCGAGTGGTGGTGCACCACCTGTGGTTGGGTATGGCAGGCTGCTGAAGGCTAATGCACCAGAAACTGTCCATCCAGTTAAGACGGGGGAGGCGAATTGCAAAATATTGAACTACAAATGCGCGTGCACATCCAAACAGACCTTTCATGAGCACATTTCCAAAGAGGGCGTTGTTACTGTTGTCCGTATCGGTGATCTGACTGCAATTCCAACGCTCGTTACGGAACTGGTAGCGGCACTCAGCGACAGCAGTCCGTACGCCGGTCACTGCGGCCTCAAGGAGTTCTAGGTTGACCTCTGGTTCAGCTCTGGTTGATTCGGAGCCGTAGTAGTCGGCACTGGGGGTTTTGTGCAAAAATGCTTTCCACTGCTTTGGGGACAACAATTTGCGGTATGAAGAAAGTAGCGATCGGAGTTTTTGCGCAGCCCAGAGCTGGTTGAAGATAGGCAGGTTCTGAAAACCGACGGAGGGTGGGGGAGGGGAGAGATGAGCACTAGCGTAACCAAGGTCACCGCAATAGCTGGAATCATTTTTCGATTTTTAAAACGGACTCATGCTTGCACAATGAGCAGTCGCGGTTCTAGAAGGAGAAACTGCTTTCCTCTCTTTGCGTGACTTGATGAAGCCAGTTATTTACTGTTAATTTAGAATAATGCTTGCAGTGAAATTAGTAATAACCAGTTAGTTTCAGCGTGTCTATTTGAGACATTATCGTTGCTGAGTCTTGGCAACTGTATGTCGAAATCAGGTCTGTAAAACGAAAAAGAGGTAAGAAGCTCTTTTGTGATTGGTCAGAAACTTCTGACATCCTGGCAGAACTTCAGGGCCTAGAGGATGAAACTAGGATGAAGAGCGATTGCTCGACAGCCGAGCTGTTGGTAAACTAAATAAAATGAATCGAACGTTGTGCTAAGTGGGATCGCACTTGATCTTAAGTTTAGTGAAACACGCCAATTTATGATTTGGAAACTATAATTTCAAAATTTTCAGAAAAAAAAACCACCATTAACTGTCGATAAAATTGATACGCAAAAGATAGCATCGGAAGTAAACAAAAGATACATAGTAGCCGAAAGCTGTAACTGTCCGCATCATGAACGGTCGTTCAAAAGCCCACCAAATTAAGTATCCCTCTAATTACTTGCGTCAATACCTTGTGAAGGAATAAATGGATGCACAGTGTGTGTGTGTGTTTCCCATTTGTGGTCCACCCTTGGTTTCATGTCCTTCAAACATTTGTAAAAAAAACCCTGTCGTTTAAAACTACCTTTTCTAAGTGCTGAGTATAGCAGCACAAGGCACAATCTGTGCTTCCGATTTTCCTCCGATTTTCAAGGCTCAATCTTTCCGATAATAGCTGTTCAGTCTACTGCCCAAGAAATCGAGTGATTTGAGGATTTTGCAATACTAAAGTGAACTTGGATCAAATTTCTCAAGTTGCTGCAACGAACCATGGTTGGACAGGGCTAAACTTACTCCCATAGTACAGATGGCACTGGCCTAAATTCCAGGGAAGGTTATGATTAGGGTTGAAACGAGATTGTATAATTTCTGGAATTTAGCGCAAGTTCACATGTAGGTACTTGTACCGCTCTCAAACCCATCTCTTGACCAAAACCATTCATGTCATCGGGCATTAGTTATCCTTAGCTAGTATTGTATGATGATGATGATGATGAGTAGTGCATCTCGACACAGTTGAGATTTAGTCAGTGGAGATGGAGCTTCAAGAGATATAAGGGAGACTCAGATAACCGTTTCAGACTTACTAGCCATCGTCAGCCAGTAATACCTCGACCCATGTTTTGATAACCCGGAGTTCCAACCCCAATTCGGTGGTCACTGGATGTCAAGTCCCAAGCTCTGCCATTGACCCCTCGGGGCTGAAGCTCAATGGTGCACGTCTCTGTCAGCCCGTCGCGAAGTTCATCACCTAACGCCAACTTTTCTACATCAACTCAGGATGCATCTTGAAGTTATGCTGCCTCGGCTGTGGGTTTTTGCTGGAAAATGCGTACGATCGGCGCATGCAGATTCCTCAGATGTGGGCTTACACACACACACACACACATAAACATGGCTTCTGATATACTTACATACACACACCCCCACAGGCACACATACACAAACACAAAGCCAGATCTGCATGCAGGAAAGCCCCAAAAGAGCTTCGAGTCACAGGGGCACAGTCAAATGATCACGGAGTGTACATTGTCGGCGGCATCAAAGCCGAGGGCCTTCTGTGTGGAAAAATTTGTATCCAGTCCCGTTATAAAAAAATGGGCCCTTTTCTTTGTCCGTCCGGCCGGTCGGTTGGGGTTGTGTCTGCGCATTTGATCGGCGCCTCCCATAACGAGAGAGAGAGAGAGCGTTGTACCTGCGCGACTTTTTGGTTCCTCAACGCGCGTCTGCGAAATTCTTTGATGTTTTATTCCCGCGCGTGCGCGCCTAACCTACTGTGTGCGCTCACGTGCCCTCCTCCCAGGTCACGAGATCCCTACCACCACCACCACCACAACCACCTCCACCACAATACTGTCCCGATGTTCACGTAGACCTGGGAATGTAATGGAGTGAGTAAACTGACCTGTGTTTATCTGTTTTTTTTGGGTTTTCCGGCGAAAATTTGGCTTCTGCCTATTTGCCTTCGGAAGGCTTCTCAACGGTCGAGTTCGGTTTGACAGTTCTTGACCCCCTCACTCATTCGTATCTCTTGCGTTCCTGGAAGCTTAAAGTCGGTGCGCACCAAAAAATACACTGAAAGCAGCGAGAGAGAAAACTAGATGTCAAAGCCCTGATGAACCTAGGTTTGATGTGGTTCTCGACACAGTCTGCAGACCATCGGAGGCGGATGTGTGCGTGGGCTTGTATTTCTAGTTGCAGATGTGACTGATTGTGTGTAGACAGAATAACTTCGAAATAGAGTTGTCTATGGCTTGGTCGGGTTCATCCTGGCGAATGGTGGCCTGTTCATGACCTCTGCAGTCTATTCGTACCAGGTTTGCTTACGAAAACCAATGGATCGGTGTGCACCTACTATATATATATATATATTAGAGACAATATATATATATATATATATATATATATATATATACACCCGTAAGGAAAGTGAACACCAAGGGCCGTGTTAAGCCTTTTCCTCCCAAGTCGACAGTAAAGCCACAGTTTCCAGCTTTACCTGTCGAAAGCCGTACAGCTAATTAGCTGCTTGAAAGGTTAGTGATTAGCCAATCACACCTCGTTGGACCAGTTAGTTTCTCTTCAGGTCGCCGCGACTGCTGTCGGAAGTGGTGCGGGCGACCGTTGCAAAACTTTTTAGACCTACTCAGCAGGACATTTGACGGCAGTCTATGCGGAATTGGAAGATTGCAGGCTGAACTCGAAAGTTACTTGTCTGCTTAAAGCCTGGTGTTCTGGACAGTTAGTAAAGAAATGAGGTCTTTAGGGGACGTTACGGTGCTTACATCGGGGTTTCAAACTTTTAAACACTGAAACCTCTGCGTTCTCTCCTTAGAGTGTCGTAAAAGAGTGAGACAGTTTTATAATTTTTACAATAAACTAAATGGAAGCTAGGATTGTGGGTCTGGCTTTTGTCGAAGGCGGCGGGCCAGCGAAGACATCACGAGGTTTCTAACGGCTGTTTACTTATGACTGGAATCAGTAGTATTGCTGTTCCATTCTAATTTTAAAGCAGGGCTTGCTACTGAAAAGTCATCCCCTCTCTGCCAACGGTGTCCTAAATACCCCTTTAGAAAAGTTATGAGAATTCGGCTAAATGGGTGCGAGAACCTACAGGAGACGGGTCGCCGGTGAAGGAAGGTTTGGGGAACCGTGGTGTCGCTACTTCAAATTCACGGACCTTGGAGAGTGGAATGGAAATTTGCCGGACATATTTCGTCAGCTGCAGTGGATGGGTGTAGAGCAATTTCAACAAGGAGTCCAACCTACAAGAAGAAGGAAGAGGATAAGTTGGACATTTCAGACTTTTATTGGCACATAATATGTCCCAGACGAAAGCAGTCACATTTGAACGATCAGGTTGGCCACGAGTAGCAATCAAATATGAAAAAAAAACTTTTGTATTACTGAAACGTAGGACACGGACCCGTAAAGAAAAGAATTATGTCATCAGGCACAAAAATCAAAAATGTGCTTGAAAACGTGGTTGTCTAAGCAAAGGAAGGGAATTTTGAAAATTGCCCACTTTAGTTTCTAAACTTTCAAAGTCTCATAATTGACGGTGTTTCTGTTGGTAATTTTCTGAATAGCATGACGGTATGACGTCTGCATGAAGTGATTCAAAGCGCAAACTGACATTTTTTCACTTCAATAGGTCGCTTGTCACGAATTTTTGTTTTTTTTTACTCGTGAACCTTCCCCTGCTGCTCCTCCTCCTCCTGAAAATCATAGCGGAAACCGAACAGTTAGGTTCCGAACGAGCAACCTTACTATGGGACCTGTGCTTTCATCGGTCGAGTTCACGCTGATAGTTAGTGTATAAGCCTTCTCGGTATCGTGTGTGTGGATTTTGGCCGGGAGTGACTGATGACATGAACGGGCCAGATCTAGATAATCAAATGCCAACAAAGACAAGAGAGATTGGAATAGTGATTTCTGGGTTATGAACCATCATCAGCCAGGCATACCTAACCCAGGTGGTGCACCAGCCAAGGTTTGCACCAGTGACCTGTTGATTGTCTCTTACCAATGAGTCATAAGCCCGTTGCCTTGCCACTATGCGGCTGTTGGTGGGGCTCAATAGTGAGCCCCAAGTCAAAGCGGAACGAGTGGGTTCCGTTAACGATGGGTGAGCGTTCGTCAATGAAGGCCAGATCTAGTTGTCACCGTTCATCTTATCATTGTCAGTACTATCTCACCGGTTTTAATAAGCTTATGTCCATAGTAAACAGTCTCAGCCCATTCCGAAGATCTGCGTGAAACCCGACCGCTTTTTGTCTTGCTACTGTTCTACGAGGTACTGTAGAAGTACGTATTGGATCATCGTGTCATGCCCCAAGCAAACCCCACTGATGACAGAACTCTCACTCTCTGTCTCACTCCCCCACTGTCTCATGCACGAGCGCAAGAAGACCGATGCAAAACCAGCAAAAAGGTGAAACAACCAATTTTTTTCGGTTTTCTGTGGTTTACGTGTTTGTGTGTGTGTCGTGCCCCCTAAACGGGTCACTTCGTAGATGCGTTGGACCAACATGGGGGCCACATCAGGGCACGGCAGGCGCTTTTCGGGTTGCGTTCCCATAACAAAATGCCGAACATGGGGGATGTGTTGGCACGCCTAGGGACGGCTAGGGCCTAGGTGGGGGAGGAGGAGAGAGAGTGCGGTAGATGCAGCGCAAGTTTACTATCACTTTAAACTAATCCACGCGCAAGTCACCGTACCTGCGCCACCCTGCTGTGGAGCGTACGGTAGACCTCATCGAAATTGACGATCAAACTATCGTATGTGTGTGTGTGTGTGTGTGTTTTACCCCCTAAACGGGCCACGTAGTAGATGTGTTGGACCAACACGGGGGCCACCTCAGGGCATGGCAGGCGTTATTCGGGTTGCGCTCCCATAACAAATGTCGAACATGGAGGTGTGGTGGCACGCCTAGGGGTGGTTAGGACTTAGGGGACCCGGCCGCGCCAGCCACCTGCGCCCTCTCCCATCTCCGGTCTTCTTGACTCTGTCTTGACACCGGGCTCAGGTGGGGGAGGAGAGAGTGCGGTAGCCGCAGCGCAAGGCTACTATCACTTAAAACTAATTCACGCGCAAGTCACCGTCCCTGCTCCACCCTTCCATGGAGCATACGGTGGACATCATCGGACTACGACGGTCGAACTGTCGTGTGTGTTTTGCCCCCTAAACGGGCCACGTGCTAGATGCGTTGGACCAACACAGGGGCCACATAAGGGCATGGCAGGCGTTATTCGGGTTGCGCTCCCATAACAACTGCCAAATATGGAGGTGTGGTGGCACGCCTAGGGGTGGCTAGGACTTAGGGGACCCAGCCGCGCCAGTCACCTGCGTCCTCTCCCACCTCCGGTCTTCTTGACTCTGTCTTGACACCTGGCTCAGGTGGGGGAGGAGGAGAGAGTGCGGTAGATGCAGCGCAAGTCTACTATCACTTTAACCTAAATCACGCGCAAGTCACCGTCCCTGCTCCACTTTCCCATGGAGCATACGGTGGACATCGTCAGACTATGACGGTCGAACGGTCGTGTGTGCGTGTGTGTGGGGGTGTGGGTGGGTGCGTGGGTGGGTGCGTGGGTGGGTGGGTGTGATCAAGCGCAGCGTGTTCTGGTGGTGGTGGTGGCAGTAGCCTTCACTTCCGCAGCGGCCTGAGAAAATTCTCCATCAGGCCGTGAGTGAGAGAGCGAGAGAGAAAAAGAATTTGAGGAGAGGTAAAGGGCTCTGCCATACACCACACCACTTTGTGGGTTGTGCGTGTGTGTGTGTGTGTAGCCCACGTACACCGTCCTGCAGGAGGCACAGCAGCAGGACCCAGCTGCTCATAAATAAAAAAGCCTGCTGGTAATAAAACTAGACTCAGTGTTGGGCCGCCGGGCGGACAGCGACTTCTTTTTTCTGGTAACGATGAAAGAAGGTGCACATTGGTATCTTGGCTGCGGATGAGCTACCGGTAAAAAATTGAACTTAAGAAGTGGGAATCAAAGCAGTGTAGGAGGATCCGGTAGGTAATATTTATCAGTAGGACGGCCTGGGTCCATATGGGAGATGAAAATGCATAAGGATAATAATTATAATGATCGTGATGGTTATTTTTGTGAGGTGTTACTGGTAGAGTCGCTATTGCTGTTGGTGAAGAGAAAGATAAGGGCTAAGGGGAAGAAAAATTGAGGGTACGGAACTCCTAAACAAGCTGGTGATTCCGTTGACGCGCTAGAGCCGAGGTCGCCAACTCCGGCCTTTAGGCCAGATATGTCCTAGCTGGTATTCCAGTCCGGCCCAATGCCCCCTAGTTAATTATTGTTTGATCCGGCCTAATTGAAGTGTCACGGTTTTGTTCCCCTTCATTACTGCTGGTTGCAGCTCAAGCTGTAGCTGGTGTTTATTTTTAGAACTGATGTCAGGCGCTTGTATGAAACAAGATGAATGATAAATGTTGTGTTGTAAACAAGTTCACTCTCTGGTCTCGGTTTCATTCACCTCTTACCAGGGTCAAGGCGTGCGTTGTGTGCACGTGTATGCTGTGACGTGCGAAGCAATTTTATTTTATGGTCATATTACAGACATCAAGTTCCTGCACAGTAACTCCAAGTACTATGCCTAAAGGCTTCTGAAGTTCTCTTGTCCAAGTTTATTTCTTGCACTACTCTCATTGACTTCTACCATCAGCTGCCACATGCTAAGTTTACAATGTGGTTAGCCCGTGCCAAGCGTGTGATCACAATGTTTGGCAGCACTTATTCGTGCGAGCAGCTGTTCTCCAACATGAAGTTTGGTAAGAGCAAGCTGCGCCCTCAGCTCACTGACAATCGCCTTAATGGCATTCTGTTGCTGAACTCCTCATCATTAGAACCTGATATTTTATCTGTGTCTAAGAGCATGCAACATCATGTTTCCCATTAATCATACTGTATTTTTGAATAATAAACGTTTCCTTGGACACCTTGTCTCTTCTGGCCTAGTGTGCCTTCTTGAACTCCTGAAATGACCTAGTAGTCCGAAAAGTTTGCCGACCCCTGCGCTAGAGGTTAGCCACGTCTTTACCGACGACGTCCACCGTGAACCCTGCAGCATGAGGACTGCACAACAGGTGATTTACGCGTGAAGTACTTTATTCGGGTGGTAGACTTACGTTGTATCTACCACATACACTATATCTCCCCTATCTCCTCGGCCCGGTGTCAAGACAGAGTTAAGAAGGCCAAGGTTCGGATCGGGACGAGGTGGTTGGCACGGTGCGAGCCTGCGTCTAAGCGTGCCACCACACCTCCTGGGCGCCTGCCGTGATCTGATGATCTGACCCCGCTGGTGTGGGTGCAGTACACCTAGCGCGCGGCTTGTGGTGGGGTGCCTTGCCCAGGTAACCCCTTAACCTCCAAGAGCGTTCTGGTCAAGGTCACGGCCACGAATAAATCGAATCCTAGAATACTGCCCATTTTACTGCTCAACCACACTATCATTCAACTAAAGTTTACTGTTATTTCGCAGTCATCTTACAACATGGCAATTGGAACTATATGGTTTTCAGCTGGGCGTGCACACACCTACAATTTTTATTTTTACCAAGTTGAAACCGAATTAATTTATCCCTATGTTCCGGAACGGACATTTACTATTTTAAAATCTTTTTTAACTCAAAAAATATATTTAATCACGGCAAGTAATCACAGTAAGTAGTGCATATTTTACATATACTCTATGAAAAAGGTCAGCGAATACTGAACCGCGAATAGGCGGGGGTCATTTGTGCACCACACGACAGCTCGCCCAATTTACTCCTGCCGCCGTTGCAACAAGGTCGTTGACTCGGTCTTGATCTGGGGTTTCAGAATCTGAAGTAGGTTCAGCCGATTACCTATCTCATGAAATGTCAATCGAAATTCTAAACTGCGTTTTCCATTCAAAAAATTGCTTAAATAGGGTTGTAATATTGAATATCGTGCAACTCAATTTGCGATATTTCTTTCCCTTAAGCAAGCCGGCATTTTAATGAGTTTCTTTCTAGCGACCTGCAGAAGCGAATACTTAAGTAGTACGAGTTTTCCCAATGATTTTGATGCCTTATTGATGCAAATATATTTGTAGAAAGAATGCATACTCATATTCTTTCGTGTAGACATTTGGTAGCTTATTAGGTCTTCTTAAAATATTATACTTGAGTAAAGTGTACCTTGCCAGTTAACAAGTTTCTTATTATGAGATTTATACCAATGTTGCTTATAGATTATACAACATGGCCCACTCAATGACCTCTTTCTCATAGCGTAGAGAAATGGCTGTTGTTTACATGTAATTTATCCAGCATATAGTGTTGAAACCCTGACTGTAAATGTAACGGCAGGTCGTGCTCAAAATAATTCATCAATGTAAAGTTTTAATGCCACAGTTTACAGTTGCTTGGGTAAAAATTTTGAAGAAGACATAATTGGCTACTAAACGAGTGCAAGAAGTAATATTTTCTGATGTATTTTTTAAAACATAGAGTTTATTTTATGAGGGCTTCGAAAATCAACGAGAAAGATTCCGACTACTTAAACGGCTGTTTTTAAAGGATGCTGGTTTTTCAGGCGGACAAAAAGAGACTCGTTTAAGTGTCGGCATCCTGACGCGAGGGAAGTTGGCTGAAAATTGCAAGCATTACAGTTCCGAAGTTTTTCCAGCCGAAAACACATTTCAGAATTTTGGATGGCATTTAATGAGAAGGAACCACCCCTTGCCTACCGGACAAGGTGACTGATCCCCCTGTTGGCAGCAACGCAAAATTTTGCCATCTCCGGAAGTCGGTGGGGGAGGAGGGGATAAACTTGCGCATCCTGCGATGTTGTTCACATCAAAGCAGGGGTATGCACGCAACGACATACACAGGCATATTTAGGACAGAGTGAGAGAGAGAGAGAGAGAGAGAGAGAGAGAGGGAGGGAGAGAGAGAGAGAGGGAGAGGGAGGGAAAGAGTGACTTCGGCAGGACCTGTTTTTTGCGCAGCTGAAACGCGTAAAGCCCAGTAGTTTGGTGGGAGAATTAGGTGCAGTCACACCCTCGTTCTCGCGCAAAAGGAAGCGTTGATTACTGGTGAAGTGCAAAGTGTGCATGTATTTGTGTTTTTTCCGGGGGTGTAATGGTGATTCTCTCTCTCCCCCCACCCTACCACCACCCCGCCACCACCACCCCGCTCCTTCCCAGTACGAGTCCGAAGAAGCCTTCTCTGTGTGAGTACCGACTTCCATCGGACTTCATTCCATCATTCTGGATTAATTCCTTCGACCCAATTGTGCAAAACTCGGCGGCCTGGGTGGGACTCGAATCCATGACAGCAACGGGAAGGCTCTAGTACAGCCAACTCTCTAACAAACTGAGCTATTAGGTTCCACTGTCAGCCGTGAGTTCAATTAATTAAGTGAGCCTGGTAGTCATCGGGGGGAATCTAGATTGATTGCTTAGGGAATCCAGCTTGAACAGTCAGCTTACTTGATCAGAAATGGTGGATTCCATACGTTGCAGTAATCTGGGCGGGTAACTTGAATGGTTTAATTCACGACTCCCCGTGGTGGGGGTCTCGTACCTCAATTGGCTAGAGTGTTGGCTGTAATAAAGCCTTCCCCTTGCTGGCGTGGGTTCGAGTCCCACTGAGATCACCAAGTTTTTAAGTATTAAATGCGTCGGGGGCGCAGTATTCGGTACGCTTGCCTATTGGTGCAGAAACAAAGTGCCTTAGCTCTTGCTAGCATGATGTGAAGTGGTGAAAACCCCTTATTTTACAAATGTATTTTATTTTTTATTTACTGGCGAGTTCGGTGATAAAGCACATGAGTTTATGTTTGTTTGTCCGGGTCTTCCCGCACTGTGCTCGCTGATGATCGCAAATAAGACAGAAACGGTCATTTGGGTCTCTGTTGTCCACATCGGTAGCACTCCTTGCTCATTACTTGTCCATCGTTATGCAACTGCCTGCACGGTTCCCAGATGGAAATTCAAAAGCCGAACGAAATCACCCAATGACGGATAAGCGCTTCACCGATCGTTTACGGGACTTGTTCCTCTCGTTTTACCTTGGGGGTCACTCTGGAGTCCCGCCAGCAGTCGCACAACAGCTAGTAATGTAGGTAGACGAACATTGCGAACAAAGACAAGGGAGACTGGAATGGCCATTTCTGGCTTATAAACCGTCATCAGCCAGCCATATCCCCCCCGAGAAGGCACGTGGCTCAATGGTTAGAGCTTGAGACTTCTAGACAGCAGGTCGCAGGTTCAAGCCTAGGCTGATGCTCTCCCTGGAGTGGGTTATGGCTGGCTGGTGACTGTTAATAAGCCAGAAATGACCACTCTAGTCTCCCTTGTATTTGTTGGCAATGTGACTCTGCATAAATCGCCCATATTCCAATCGGAACCTGGGACATAGCACTGAATGCTACTGTTATGAATTTTGTGGTAAACTGGCGTCCTATCGCGTCTCAGATGTGTTCTTGTGGAGTACTCATTGCAATCATTGGCTTCATGCAGTCGATGTGAAGCAAAGGCATACAGCTGATAGGGTTCACATGTCGGAGGTCGTTATTTGAATGCAGTTTCTACTCGACGCAAAAACGCTCTCCTTGGGGCAGAATTAACATCATGCTTTCTCTCTTTTCTCTGCCTCTTTCTCCCTCATATCACATATTCCAGAGATGTTTGGAAGTGAAATGGGCACTCGCGATACGAATTTGCAGATCCGCGGAACATGTACATAGTATCATGGAATGGAAACTGTCTTCGTGGCCGGCTCTCATAAAATGATGCTCTCAATCCTCGAAGGAGGAAACATTCCTCCATTCACGAAAATTAGTGATGATCGCCAGGTGATGCATTGCTCGGGGACTGTACCAAGTGCTTGAACAACTTATAGAGGTAATCCTTTCCACATACGACCCCTGGTCAGTAGTTTCTATCCCCAATCTCAGACTTTTGAGCGCGGGACACTCACATACAAGCAAAAATGATGAAACTGCCGTTAGTCAGAAGGAAAAACGGACAGCGAACCATAGCATTGGAGTGTGCCCAAGAGAAAATGAAACTATCCAGTAAAATTGCTTGCGCGGATGTTAAAAGTGGCGGCAAAACACAGCCTTCCAGTACATACTACTGCAAGAGATCCCCTCTGCCTGTTGACTGTGAAAGCCGCCGTTTTAAGTTGTGTGGAATGATGCACTTCACTGGAAAAACGCCTCAGGCTTGAATATGTCAATTAACGCAAACAGAAAGACTTCCCGGCCGCCAATTTGGGGTTTTACGCGAAAGTTGATGGAGAGACTTACCACCAGCGTCTGGTATTGGATCGATCCACTTTGTGATCCACATTGTTTTGAGCTGCACTGTGTTCACCACCTCCATGCCTATTCTCCGGCGAGGCCTTACCGTTGCTGCTGCTAACGAAACGCTTTGTCTTAGTGCGACGTCGACTCCCGGCACTGTCTGATAACCACTCAGAGGGCCCGAAACTCTCTCCAACAGCGACTGCATCAGCACCACGTCCGGCCATCGGGTTTACCCAGGCTCTGTGTGAGGGGTAGAGAGGAGGATTACGAGGCGCAGTTCCTCCGGCTCGCAGTCTACTGGTCTCATTTTGGGATCTCTGGCTGGGTGCAGGAACCAGTTCCTCTGGTCGGATCTGCCCAAACGTTAGTGCACAACATGTGAAGGAGATGAGCAGGGGCAGGTGGAGATGGAAGGTGCCTACTGTCATGTTCGCCAGGACGGTTTGCTCAGACTTTTTCTGGCGACGCCATGGGACCACAGAATTTAAATAGCCTTTGTGCAAGACCGCCGGGCCAGCGGTGGCCACACACCCACGCATCGTAAAAACCAATAGGAAGGAGAGTGCTTGTACAGAAGCTAGCAAAGTGAGCATCCAATAGCAGGAGCTGCGACGAGGAGGAGGACAACCTGTTGCTAAGGGGTGGGGGGAATGCGCACAGGCCAATCCACCAATCAGCTTCGCGTTGCAGCACAGTTGTGCCTTGGTAAATGTGCATGTGGGCGTCCAGCACGGGTGTCAATTGGATAATAAAAAGCCCTCAGCGATCTTTTTTGGTCATAAATGACCGTCGTTTTTCACGTGATTTTTGTGGTTATGTGGGCTGCACCTATCGGAATCCATCGTTTATTTCCTCGTGGACTGTTGACAAGAATTCAAGCAAATTCTTGCATCACCAGCCGCACCAAAATTAATTTTGTCTGTTTTTTATTAGTAAAAACTAGGCTGAAATATTTCCGAAAAAGATGAGCATGTGTGCGCCAAAGTCTAATTTCTAACTACGGCAAATCTCGAAGTGCTTATATACTTTCAGTAGACAGGGCTCACCTCAGTTGTGATCCCATGGATATAATGTAGTTAATATTCGTGCTACGTTGCCCCTGAGAGACTATTGGTGTATTTCTTTACCCATCTAACTGGACAATTGGCTGACCGAAGGCAAGAATCCTTCTCTAAGAGAGTTTTTCTTTAAGGAGGGCATCTGTTGAATTTTGGGTTTCCTCTTTAGACGCATAGAGTTCATATGCAAATTTGTAACCTCGACGGAAAAATAGTCCTCACTTGGATAGTCGCCTAACTGCGCCTCAATACTATAATGCGTTTGTGTGAGTAACCGCAAGGACAGATTCTCCAGGAAACTGGAATGGCCATTTCTGGCTCATAGGCCCTCATCAGACAGCCAGCCATGTCTAACCCCAGGTGAGGCACCACTCGAAGCTCAATTCCACAATCTGTTGATTAGAAGTCCAGCACTCTAACCCAAAGAATCACGGGCTCGTCGGGAATATGGGCATTCGTTGACGAAAGTTCATCGATCGCTAACGGAACTCACTCGTTCCGTTCTGCCTTGGGGCTCACTCTCGAGTCCCGCCAGCGGCCGCATAGCGGCTAGTAGTAGAAAAGGCAGATTAGCAATGTTGAGAAAGACCAGAGAGACTGGAATGACCATTTCTGGTTCATTATCCATCATCAGTCAGCCAGGTGTTGGTTCACCACCCAGGGCTCCAACCCGCGACCTGTTGAAGTCCAACGCACTGCGTCAGGAGCTCTTTGTCTTGCCGCCAATTTGAGTGGTTAGGGCTGCGAATGCCTGTGGCTGTAAATGTTTTACGGTTTGGAGACACTTCCGCTGAAAATATGCGCAAAGTAAATACTCATTGAAATATAAGTTTTCATCCTTCTTGAGGTCATGCTTTTCTAGCCAAAAAGGTAGATGCCTTGGTGACGTAAATTGTTTTTCGGATCATGGTTATGTGCCTTCAGGCACTGGATCAGGAAATAAGGGATAAATTCGACATTTTGTAGGAGGCCAAGGAAATGCTATCTGCACTTCTTCTGTGTACTTACGCATGCAGTCATGACATTCATGTCAGCCTTAATTACCTTTCCACGTTAGGAATCCAAAAAGCCGGTTGCTGATAGGGTTAATTCTACTGATATACTTTGGAAAGAAGGTTTCTCAAGTTCCATAAATGCAAACCACCACACACTTTTGACAGACGAGAAAGGAAATTAACCCTCGATTTGCGTTACGGAAAAAGGAAGGGAGACCGGAATGGCCATTTCAGGCCCATCTGTCACTGTTTACCAGCAATAGCCAAACTGCACTCTTTGAGGTTCCCGTGATTGTGATCTGCAAGATGGAAAAAATGCTCGATGAACGCTCACCGATTGTTCATGGGACTCACGCACTCGACTCCCGACAGATGAATATTGCCGAAAAAGGCAAGAGGGAGACTGGAATGGCCATTTCCGGCTCATTAACCATCATCAGCCAGTCATACCCAACCCCGAGGATCGAACCTGCGACCTGTTGTTTTGAATTCCAACGTTCTAACCCATTGCGCCACGGGCTGTTTGTCTTGCCGGTTTAGATCGGGAATAGTGGCATTCGTTGATGTATCTGCACTGATCGTTTGTTAGGCCACCCATCGCAGTGCGACTCTGCGGACCCCGCCACATGTCTTCTCGGCGGTATTCTGCGTGTCCAATTTCTGCTTATCAAGCGGATAACCCCTGCATCCCGAAAGATGCTTCCTCTGTGATGATAAAGACCAATGAGTAGGTCAAGATATTTCCTGCAGCTGTGGTTGTTCATTGCGGCGTCTTGACAACCGTCTCATCAGGTTTGATGTTGCTCCTTGGGTGTGACCTTGGGTGTGACCTTGATGTGCGGTTGATTGCTCGGGTTCCTAAAAGTGGGAACAAGGCGGTCCCACTTGTTCACTTGCGGAAATCGAAGATTAAATTCGTAAGGTGTTACTGATGTTGTTTTTAGATATTCCTGCGGCTTTTTTGGTGGTGGCTGGCTTTGAAGCCACGTTCCGTTCATGCAGAGCGAAAATGGAAACAAATCTGCCTTAGATTAATCCCGCAACAGAAGGCAATACGGTGGTCATAATATTCTTCCAGTGGAGATGAGGTTTTGGTGAGGACTGGAAAGGTTCATCCTCGGGATTGCTATGCTGCTGATCACAGTAGAGAAGTGGGTGTTTCCGTTACGTCTGGCTAATGTTGTGTCATGGTGATTAATCTTCAATACTGGAGACGTTTACTCGAGAGAGGTGCGATGGGACTTACCGGTTCTGGCTTAGCAGCCCTAATCATTCAGGGGTGAATTGTTGGTTTTATCCTGGTGTGAGTGTCCAGGGGGCCAGGACGCGCTAAACTGTTCGAAGGCAGGTTCGCCGGCCTGCACTCACTCCCGCGTCAGACAACTGACCATCTCGGATCATGGTCTGATTGTGGGGGTGGCGGAGAGTTAGATCGGGACGGCTCAGCATATTTTCTTCACTATAAACAATCTGACACGCTTGAAACTACCACGGTGCACTAAAAGCTGTGGCTTGGAAGTTTGCCAATTGACGAGAACACTAGGACCACGCGGTCAGCCTAATGTGTGTTTTTGTGTGGAGTGGCTGACTGGTGGACTGAGAGTCAGGCTGCAATGGCTCCTGCTTAATAGGGCCTTTATGGCACTCCCACTCCGTGGGATCCGAGTCAGGTGTGGTGGTGGCTCCGGCCGCGCCAGCCACCTGCGCCATCTCCCACCTCCGGTCTTCTTGACTCTGTCATGACACCGAGCTCAGATGGGGGAGGAGAGAGTGCGATAGCTGCAACGCAAGGTTCCTAGCACTTAAAACTAATTCACGAGCAAGTCACCGTCCCTGAACCACCATGGTGTGGAGCATACGGTGGACATCAGCGGACTACGACGGCCGAATTATCATCATCTTATCGACCGTGACCATCTCCCATATCTGTGTGCTCTAATAACCTTTCCAATTAAATTCGTTCTGAATGTTACACTGTCTTGTGGTCTCTCATTCTCGCCTTATGTCCATGTTGTTTTTTATAAAATACGTAAATGTCTTTATTACCGTCGGTGTTTATGTTCCTACCGTATCCCTCAGCTAAGGGTGTTTACAGATGCCTGCATTCGTTCTTTCATTCACCTACTTCGTTTGAAAGGAATTTACTCATCTTCTAGCGTTTCTTCTGCTATCGGTGGTTCTTATGTACTTTTTGCCAATAACATAATTCAAATAGATTTCAAAAAGGGCCAGCAATTTGCTGATTGATTTCCGCAGGAATTTTTTTTATCCCCTTCACCCTGAAGTTGCGTGGGTTTATCGGAGATCCAAAATACGCTTTTTTGCCCGCTGTATCATGTGCACTGGAACAGAAATCCAGCAACTGCAATTAGCTTTGTGCTCAAAACAGCCCTAGAGATTCACATTTTCACATTCATTCTCTCACCGTTTGTTTACTTGTATCCTGACCACAGTTAAGGAAATTTTATTACTGAAGAGTTTGAAATGATAGTTTCAATATAAACCTTATTCCCTCTAGCTCCCTCTCTTTCTCTTGCAAACCTTGAACTACTCGAGTAGGTCTGTTGGTATTTTGCTACCGCAAAAGCTCCATTTGTTTCAGAAAAGGATCGATTCTTTTTGGCATCTGCATTTAAGATCGAATCCACTTGATTTGCGGGTTGCTCGCGAGGTCCCGGTAGGTCAGACACTTTCCTTTAATAATTAGGTTACTGTACGTTGCGTTATAGGGAACCTTTCGTTTCTCCGCTGCGTCCGAAAAGTTCCCTGCAGGAGTTGCCTTCACCGACCCCTTCGGGGATCATCTACTGAAGTCCAAGTTCACATTCTGCGTGAATGTGCAAACACCTCTTGTTCTGTTCTTGCCTTCGGTGTATCGGTACTTAAACTTACCTGCATATTTCGAGCCGCATTCGTTACAAGATACTTCGGTTTGCATTCTCCTTTGCTGGAATTCGAAAACGGCATCCTGGGGAGCCTAACATATCCACAAAAAGGTTATAAATGATTTTTGGCCATTTTATGAGGAAGAAATGGGCTTTCCAGGTGGATATAATGGCATTTCACCCATCCAACTAACTCTGCACATCGGGAAAAAATTGCGCATCTAAACCGGATTCCATCAAAAGGGTGAGAACTTCCAGAAATCCGAGGAGCCGCATTCAAGCTGATATTCATAGATACTCTTTCCTAAAATGAGAGGAATCATTGGGCTAACCTGCCAGATGATAAGAAAATGTTTTTTTCAGCAAAATGTTGCCAAACTTTTGACTATTGCTTTGTTCCGTTTTTTATAAAACTGTTACCCAATTTTGCGTCCAAATTTTGTTCAACCATCTTAACATTAGCTTATTTGACCTACTAGTAAATAGATCATCTTTTGATTATTCGGTTCTTCTTATTTAAGTTATAGATCTAAAATTTATCCACATAAAGCATATATTACGCAGTGAGTTAGAGAGTTGGACATCTAACCAACAGGTCGTGGGTTCAAGCCTTAGGTGCTGCAACATTCAAGGTTGAGTATCGCTGACGATCCCGGTTAATAAGCCCGAAATGGCCATTCCAGGCTCCCATGTCTTTGTTGGTAGTATAAATATACACAGTAGGTAGGCGCTCACCGATCTGTAACAGGACTCACTCGTCTCATTGTACCTTGAAGCTGACCCTCGACCCCTGCTAGCAGTCGCACAATGGCTAGGGATGTAGGCAGACAAAGAAAAGTGAGTGGAATGGCCATTTCTGGCTTATAAGCCGTCATCAGCCAGCCATAACTAAACCCAGGCGCTGCGGCGCCCGAGCCTCGAACTCGTGACCTTGTTTGGCAGAAGTTCAACGCTCTACCCACTGCGCAACGAGCTCGTTGTCTTGCCGGTTTCGATCGGGAATATGATGATAGTGTGGGACTCACCGATCTGCTTAAGGAACATGTATGTCATCAGCCGTCATCAGCCAGTCATATATATATATATATATGGCAAAGACGTTATACCGTACTTCCGACATAGGTAATAGCTAAAAGCCCAGACACGTGTTTCGCCGATGTTTCTGCTGCTGTGTGACACAGCAACGAGGGGTTCGGCTCCTCAGTGGGTCCCCCAGCGTTCTCTATGCGGTTTCTGGTATATGGACTCCAGAGAATAATCGGGGAAATAATTTCTGAAATTATTAAGTGCAGGACATGGAGTCAGGTGCTTCGGATATGACTTTTTAGGGTCAGACCCGAAATTTCAATGAACATTTGGGTCGAAGACAATCAACCACTGTGGAATAACCACGTAATGCCCATTCTACAAACAAGTAGTACTACAAGTAGTATGAATCTTATATGGCAAAGACGTTATACCGTACTTCCGACATAGGTACTAGCTAAAAGCCCAGACACGTGTTTCGCCGATGTTTCTGCTGCTGTGTGACACAGCAACGAGGGGTTCGGCTCCTCAGTGGGTCCCCCAGCGTTCTCTATGCGGTTTCTGGTATATGGACTCCAGAGTATATTCGGGGAAATAATTTCTGAAATTATTAAGTGCAGGACATGGAGTCAGGTGCTTCGGATATGACTTTTTAGGGTCAGACCCGAAATTTCAATGAACATTTGGGTCGAAGACAATCAACCACTGTGGAATAAACCACGTAATGCCCATTCTACAAACAAGTAGTACTACAAGTAGTATGAATCTTATATGGCAAAGACGTTATACCGTACTTCCGACATAGGTACTAGCTAAAAGCCCAGACACGTGTTTCGCCGATGTTTCTGCTGCTGTGTGACACAGCAACGAGGGGTTCGGCTCCTCAGTGGGTCCCCCAGCGTTCTCTATGCGGTTTCTGGTATATGGACTCCAGAGAATAATCGGGGAAATAATTTCTGAAATTATTAAGTGCAGGACATGGAGTCAGGTGCTTCGGATATGACTTTTTAGGGTCAGACCCGAAATTTCAATGAACATTTGGGACGAAGACGATCAACCACTGTGGAATAACCACGTAATGCCCATTCTACAAACAAGTAGTACTACAAGTAGTATGAATCTTATATGGCAAAGACGTTATACCGTACTTCCGACATAGGTACTAGCTAAAAACCCAGACACGTGTTTTTCGCCGATGTTTCTGTTGCTATGTGACACAGCAACGAGGGGTTCGTCTCCTCAGTGGGTCCACCAGCGTTCTCTATGCCGTTTCTGGTATATGGACTCCAGAGAATAATCGGGGAAATAATATCAGAAATTATTAAGTGCAGGAAATGGAGTAAGGTGATTCGGACATGACTTTTTAGGGTCAGGACCGAAATTTCCAATGAACATTT